>WIPJ01002909.1:92202-103663 GCA_018155075.1 Cassiopea andromeda | reverse complement strand
TATATATATATATATATATATATATATATATATATATATATATATATAAACGATTGGCAAAACTTTTGAAAGGCAGGAGATTAAGAAGAATTCTGTACAACGTATTGTGGATATCTACCTTTGCAGCGAGAACCGTTCCTAGTATAACCATTGCGACATGTGCAGTAAAATGAACCGTATGTGTTGTGGCAAACATGATCGCAGCCTCCATTATTTGTCAAACATTCATCGATATCTATGATTTAATGAAAAATTAATCAAACTTTTCTGAAAGGCATAAGTAATGAAAGTTCAATAATTTAGCTATTGGTGCTGATTGCGATGAAGATGAGATGACGAAAGGAACTAGTTAAAAACAGACTATGTCAGAGTATCTAAAATGGTTCCTTTAAAGCGAATTTGGTGGTACCAAGAATTACTCTCCGATTCTATATATCAAAACTGAGACTGATATTGAACAGGCTTTTGTGTGACTTTCTTCATATCCAATATGATGCGATTGTGATAATTATGGATATAGAAGTATAACTGAGGCTGTTGAGATTTACGGTAGAAAATGACACGATGAAGAGAGATGATAATTAATACGATGCGTATTTAGTATAAGTGGCGGCAAGAATGTAGGTAATATTGATTACAATACGCACTCAGATTCGCGGATATTCAAGAATAAGCTAAGAATACTATAGGCTTAAACCTCATCAAGACTAACATTTTGTGTTTATTTGAATGCTTTCTACTTTAAGCATTATAATGTCGATACAAAATTTGCTGCTCTGTTCTGCTTTCTACTATGACGTAGTAATACATTCATGACGAAGAAGCGCATTTCTTGCCTTAATTTGCCAGCGAATTTACACCTTTTGACCACCAATAAATTTGAGGCAGAAAATAAGGGATTTTGATAAAAAGAAACATGGCAATAAAATAATGCATAACAAAACATGGAACACTTTCGCCAGCAAAGCAATTTGACAAATACCTCTGCAAATTTGATCTTTTTCATTGTATTGAAATCCCACAGAACATTCACACTTGTAGCTACCAAAGGTATTGACACATCTGCCGTTGCATCCCCCATTGTCTTTCAAACATTCATTTATATCTAAAATATCGAAAAGATATGCTGTGCACCACCAACTGTTAGTTAGCCAAGATAAGCCTATAATATGCACAAACATTGGCACTTTTGAAGCAAAAAGAACAATGAATGTAAATACACGTTTTTTTTTATAAGAAAACCATTATTTTGCCTGAGCCTCAATTTTCTTAACTTTTCCCGAAATTAAGCCTGAGATTTTCTTAAATTTTTCCTCAACTTTTCTGACATAAACTGGCTAAAATGGGTTAAACATTTGTTACTAATATTATATATTTGAATTTGAACTCCATCTTTAACATTTTGAATGCAATAATGACGAAATACCGATTTTTGGCCAATAAAAACACTTAATTTTGGAAATTGAGCCTCGTGATTTTCTTATGATTTTCTTAAGACTTTAACCATTTGAGCCTCATTTTCTTACAAACGTTTTCTTATAAACTTTATCTATAAACTTCTTATAAACTAAGAACTTATAAAATGTGTAAACCAATACTGTAAGAACTGCAATACAACAAAAGCTATCATTTCAAATAGTTTCCAATCACCTTTGCAACATCCCATTTACCATTCTTGTTATAGCAATTGTAGTGCTTATGATGTAAATAAACTTGAAGACAATAACGTTTTACTTTCGTTACAATGAACTCGTACACAGGATACTTGAGAGACACGTCCTTTGTTCCTTTATTATTATTGGTATGTATTCATCGCAAAAGTGTTCATCGCTTAATGTTCTAAATCCTGTGTGCACGGAGACACTAAAGAAATCATTTAAAGAGTTTCAGATATACCTTCACAAGTTTGGCCATCGCTACCAAGTTGATAGCCACTGCGGCAAGAGCAGAGACGTCCATCCTCCAAGTCAGTACAAATCTGACTACAGCCACCATTATCTTTATCACACCAATGTGGCAAGGTTGCTGTTGATAAGGAATTTTCAGCATTTAATGTTTAGTCTGACTGTAAATAGCAATATTCATTCATGCAGCCCTTTTATTATCACTGTAGCTGAGATTCCTTATTATCAAGTAATATTTATTTATTAAAACATATCAAAAAAGCTTGGAATTGTTTAATAGTCTGCCCTTTAAAGCCTGTACCTCTACTCAAGTGACATTGATTTGAATATTTGTTAGAAGAAGGTTGGGTACCACAATCCCCTCTCCAAAACCGTGTCAAAAACAATATATAAAACGTAGTCCAGAAAAAGCTCAAACATTCCTCCGACAATAACTTCTCTACGTATAACCTTCCTCATTATAGAGCATCAATATGCCAAATCACCGCATTTGCATTAATCAGAATTTTCTTCAAGCAAGATTTTTTTTAAAATTGTTGGGCCTTCCTCAAAACTGACATAAATTGTAGAAACCTTTCTCCGGCTAACAGCTGTGGAGCCATGACTTTCCCTGGACTCTGATTCAATGTGTCATCTTCTATTCAAATACAGGGCTGCCGTCAGTATTTCAGGACAAATTCGCTGATTTTTCCTGACATTTTCAGTGTAAGCCTATAAATCTCCCCCTGATTTTCCCTGATATTCCCATAGCTCTCAATTAAGATTTTATCATTTCTTTGGACAGATGTGGCGTTTGGGAAAAGCGCTATAACTTTTGGTTTCATAAAACACAGAACTGTGCTTCATAAGGACTGCAAAGAATAGAATGACACACAAAAGGGTAAAATTTGGCAATCGTCTCGCTGAAGTGGATGCGTGATTGAGTATGAAGAAATTTATTGCTCGGAAATAAAGTACTACGAAACCTAAAACTTCCTTATTTTCCCTGAGTTTTTAAAATCTCTCTTCTTTCCCTGATCCTCCCTGACTGAACATAAAATTCCCTAATTTTCCCTGAGCACCCTAACTTCCTTGATATGGGGGCGACACTGAAATAGGACGTATCATTAAATTCAAAAAGGGAGCATCTTTGAGTTGCATCGAGCGTGGTCTTAAATTTTTTCAGAGGCTTTGTCCCTGACCTCTATCAGCTCCACTACCACTTCACTACGGCCGGTACCACTGCTGCATAGCATGTACCATAGGAGGTTGTCACTTGTCTACAGCCCACACACCCCAAAATGTATTCCAGTATCCCTACAGAATTTCAAGTACATATTTTCAAACTTCGCTTTAACAAACACCAATTTCACTCAATCAGGTGCTTCTACAAAGTTCTTCTACTCCAAAGTTTGATCAAATGCAAGGTTCAAACATAAATACCTTTGTAAACTGCCTTAAAACCGCGTCCCTTTACTGATCCATCACTTGAAAAAACTACAGTAATTCTGTTTGACTTCGCATACACTGGCATTGAGGCTAACATAGAGCCACAAAATCGTCCTAAAGTTGAGTTCCTCCCTCTGCTTCCTTCGAATACTGCTACGTAGTCATACTGGCACTTGGGATCATCTGAAAAACAATACAGAATGATTCAAAATGCAAAGTCAGCTTCCAAGAAGAACACCACAATCTTCTTCTTTTCCTTTAACACCTGTAAAGAAGAGGACTAGATAAAAAATAGCTGCGTAGACAAATCACAAGATTGACATGGAGATGTCAAACTAACGTTTGCTAGAGAGAGCCTTACAAATACCAATGCTATACTTTCTTGCCCAAGGCAACAGCTCTCACTAGCTTTAGCTCATGAGTAAACAAGCTTTATCTTTCACCCATATATTTTATAGAAAAATAAAGTGCATTAAAAATGATTATATATTCTACGCGTAAGAAGATCTAAGGAATTAAAGACCAGATATTCTCTGCCCACTAAAGGTCACCAATGTCAGCTTACTATCAGAGTGGATTTCTCCAACTAATCTACCTGCCCGCCCACCTGCCTGCCAAGACTTGGTGCAGCATCATCTCAGAACAGATGATACGCAGTTTTGAAAAATCCTGACAAGATGTACACAGCGAAGACTCTGATCTTAGGAAGAAACCAGTGTATCTGCATTGTGCCAACGGTTTCCAACTTCCTAGAATACAGAATACAAAATGCCTTGCTTGTACGCGGCAGTAAAATTCTGCCTAGATGGGAGGGAATGTCAAGTGTACTTACTCAATCCCCTTTGTCTAAGGCCCGTGCACACTGCACGGGTGGAACTTCTGTACCGGATCAGAACGTGTTACGGACCAACTGAGTCTACACTGCTCCGGTGCAGAAGTTGTACCAAATAGCCTTACCATACACACTGACTGGTCCCCATTGCTAATCAAGTCTCAGCATTGTTATAATGCATTGCTAAAGAACAAAAGTGCATATCACATGTCCTGACTATCTGACATGTCGATTTTTTTCGCTCGTTCTTTTCATGAGTGTTCTTCCGGCTTCTCCAAGTTCTGTGTTGCGTATTCAAAAATCGAAAAAGGAATCAACTGCATGATCGAAAATAAACAACTGTTACGAAGTACTTTCAACTCAAATAGCGCCACTATGTTGTGATATGGTTGTGACTAGGAAAGCACTATATTTAAACATGAGGAAATGAACTCTAACTCGTTCATTTTGACCAAACATTCTATGTGAAATCCCCATGGTGGAAGTTAACTCAAAACTGCATGACAAATAGTGGGAAATAGGTGATAGCCTCCATCCCACACATAGGTCAAACAAAGACTAAAATTTTCCTCGTTATGGATTCGTAACAGAACCTTTTGCAGTTTGGCGTATACACTGTTCCGGTACAAGAGGCGAACAGATACGGTACAAGAGTTGTTACACTTTCTTAGCAGGTACAAAAAGTGTTCTTGTAGGAGGAGCAGAAAGTGTTACGGATGGCACGGAACAGTGTAAACGGTAGCTGAGCCGTAACACCTGTTCCCGTACAGAAGATGCGCCGGTGTAGTGTGCACGGGGTCTAAATATTGGCTGCTGTCAAGTCATTTCAAAGTAATATCAATCTGAAAAATGGTTTGCTTCAGTTAAAGCATTTCTTCAGTACTAATAACATTGCTCGGGAAAAAAAGGAAACATCTACCTTCAATATCTAAATCAATAAACTTTAGCTCAACTCGTTTGCCTTCTGGTACTGTGATTTCATACTTGCATATGACGTCAGATGGATAGGTAGCTGGGTACGCTGGAGATGATATGATCCCTTTGACGCCTTGCAGTTCCAAGTCACAATCTTAAAAAAGATTGAGTATTAATAAAGATTGAATGCAGTGGTGTAGCTATTAAGGAGACATTGGAAGACAAAGGATAGGGAGCCAGAGAACCAAATGCAGTAGAAGAAAAATTGAAGCTTATTACAAAAAGGGTATGAATTCTGCGCATAAAAATTGCATGGTAGCAGTAATAAAAAGCTGAAAATGAAAAAGACCAAAATTGAATGTCAAATACACCAAAATTGAAAGGTAGAAAGATCAGAGCTGAAAGTTAAAAAGATCAAAGTTGAACGCAGTGGCCTCTTAGCCAATATCGTATTCATTTTGTAGGTTCTTTCATTATTTGCAACGAGACAAATCAATACTACAAAATAATTACAGTACCAAAGTTACTGCAAAACAAGAATATTAATAAAAAAGGATGAGAAATAAGAAAATTCAAGACGCAAACGGTATCAGTCCCGATTATAACTTCTTTAAAATTAGAAGTTAATGCAGTTTTTACTTCAGGATCATAATGTTGAATGATGAGCCAATACATTACAACAAAATTCCTAATTTCCACAAATTTTGTCAAAACCAGTTTTCAAAGTTTGAAGTACCCCTTAAATGAAAAAGCCCAAAGCAGGCGTAAAAAGTAAAGCAAAAAAGAAAGTAAAATTATTGAAAAAGTAGAGGTCGAAATTGTGCCACCTCTTGGAAGCACTGTTTTCTTTGGGCTCTATGACTTTTTACTTCTTTCCAGCAATACTTGATGCAAGAAAATCTCAATAAAAGTGCTTGAACGATATCTACTATGTTCCTAGTAGTTCCAAGTAGAGTTGTCTGGGTAGTATAAACAAACCGTGAGCTAGAGGCAAGTCTATGTTATGAAAAGTATTGCCCAAGTTAAACGTAAGCTTCCAATAATTGCTATTCATAGAATCGGGTACTACTTTGAATAATGATTCCTCAAAAATCAGAACAAGGTTACACTTTAAACTACACGATTTTGAGGAAAAATGCTCCATCCCAAAGTTTAATCTTTACAGCTGTGGCTCAGCAGTATGCACAGACTTAAAACGTCAACCCAGTGCCTGCGAAGCAACATCAGCAATCCTTATGATACAATAAACGATAAATCTTCTTACACTATGCAATGAAAGAAAACACGCTTATTCTATATTGTCAGCGTGCAAACTTTTCAGATTTAATGAAAGATAGGCTATCAATATTTCAAAGCTTTTAAATACTATATTAACTGAGTTCTCTAAACTATCAATTTATTGCTTTATACCTACAAAAGTCACCAAAAGTCCTCGGACACTTTGCACTTTTTTGTTCTTCACTTAACTGTCACCCCCATTCCTCCCACTAACCAGGAGACTCACACTTGCAAACCGTGGGCCTTTTGCGGCCAGCAGAGTAATATTTTGCGCGGCCTTAACCTGAAAAGAAAGTATAATACTTGTGTGGCTTGCAAAAGGAATACTTTCCGAAGGACATTTCAGTCAGCTCCCATCCTTGTCAGCTAGGCTAAGACACACTGGTATCATGCACTCCACGATTCCTAGACATCCGTTGGCACTTCTTTTAAATCTTGTAAATAGTTGGTCTGAATTAGCTATATCTTAGCTACTGTAAAAAGCCAATCTTCAATCAAAGAATTTATGTCATTGATCATTATTATTACTTCATGTTAATATGAAGGACATTTCTAATTACTTCGATTTATTGTGGAATCCCTGGTGCGGCCCGGTCACACCAAGCAACTGCCTCCAGTGACCCCCAGGTATATTGACTTTGAAATCCCAGCCCTAAACAATGCTGTTTGTTGAGAAAATTACATGAGGTAATCCAAAAATTTCACTTGCTCAATAACGCTGTGTCTCATGTGCAAAGCAACATTGTTCTAGGAGGAGAGGTGAAAGGGTGAAAATGCTAAGAGTATTATATTTCTCCATAACTTTCCGTAAGTGTTGCATGGACTTTTGGCAACTATTGTACATGACAGCACAAATTTGATCATTAGTATATAAAGATACACTCATGAAATACCTGATGTAATTTCGTATGAAAGCCTAAAACCTTTCTTGCTAACACTTCCATCTGATCGGAATTTCAAATACAGTGACTCTGAACTTGAAGTTAGCTCCTTTGGCTTCTCATCACCACAAAACCTCCCTATTTTGGGGCTTTCGGAGGACCTCCCATCAAAAATTTCCAAATAATCAAAATCGCAGTCTGATTCTTCCTCAATCTATAGGAAAAGAAGAATACAAAACATCTTTAAATTTCATTGGATTGCTACATAGAATGACCATACATGCCTTCATCTGGGCTAATGCCAACTAAATGATGCTTACAAACTGAAAATGCCCAAAACTACATCAACATGCACCATCGTCTACTCGGGATGAGACATTTTCACACAAGCACATAGCACGTTAGCGCTTTCAGCCTGTTGAGAAGTTTGGGCCCAGCTATGCACTAGGGAACACTTTCCTTGCGCAGCAGGAACTTCTTAGCACACTAGTGCCATTCCCTTTCTATGCGTACTTAATGAGATATACTTTGTTATAAGAAAAAAGTCTATAAGAAAATGATCAAAATCTTAAGAAGATATTGAGAAAATCACGAGGCTCAATTTCCAAAATGAAGTGTTTTTATTTGCCAAAAATCGATATTTCGTCGTTATTGCGTTTAAAAAAATGTTAAAGATATAATTCAAATTCAAGCATACAATATTATTAACGAAAGTGTAAACCACTCTAGCCAGTTTATTTCAGAAAAAGTTAAGAATAATTTTAAAATATCTCAGGTTCAATTTCGGGAAAAGTTAAGCAAGTTGAGGCTCCGGCAAAATGATGCTTTTCTTATAAAAAATGTGTATGCATTTTATTCGTACTTAGAGTTTTAGAGTTTTGAGTTTTGAGTCAACGTTCAGAGTCACTGAGCTTAGAGCTACAATTAAAGTTATCTCGAGGGTTGAGACAAAAAGTTACTTCAAATTAAGAGTTACACAAAAAACGTATGATTAAACAACTATATCACTTGTTTACTATTCTTGCGATATCCATACTAAAGCTACGACTTGTTCATTCGTCTCTACCCACCCCACTTACAACACAGCCATTTCCTTTGAATTTCCTGCTACTTCATCTAACTTTCTCTAATGGATTCAGATGTCTAGCTGAAAAAAAGAAAACTCTAAAGGGGTTGAATTGATGGGTGGCAAAAGGGAAATTACTCACTTCTACAATACTCTACTTTGATAGCTCCCAAACATTCAATGAAGTATACATAATGATATCGATAGTATTTATCAAACAATTTACTTCAAATGCAGTGAATTTTATTTTTATCTTCTTTCTTTTATCTCCTGAAACAATTCTCCATTTGCAGGTTGTACTATCAGGATAATACCCATCGTCGAACCTGGGCGAAGAGATAGTTCCACGGCTATCGAATAACTCTCCGCCACAACCTAAAATAAGACAAGGTAACGCGTACTCACTTGCTTGCATATCAAAGGCTGAAGCAACCAAAATCTCATCTCTTTACTAACACCCTTTAAGAAAGGGTTAGCACCACATTAATCCCTCAAAACGAAACATATTCCATGCTAAGAGTGGTTCCAAGAGAGATCAAGAGGCAATGTGCCTAGAGCTTATAAGACATGTCAAATAATCTCGTAGATGGGCTGGTGAGAGCCAGAAATACTACAGAGCTCAGATTTCGGTTCGGTTGAAGTCTTTCATCCACTACCTACTAACAAATTCTGAAATAAAAGCAACTGGCAGAAGTTTTAACGCTTCCATCACATTCTGGGTCAATCGCGTTTACTAGTATTCCCAATTTCAGAGTAGAGCGAATGGTTCACTTACTTGCACCATCAAATTGAGAAGAAACAGCAGAAAAGCTAAAAAATGAAAATATAATGGAAGATCCATGTTTTGGTGAATTAAATTTAACTAAAATACTTCAATTCAGTTGCTTCTAAATACTCATCAACACAGAATTTAAAATAGATTAAAATATGAATGCATTACAGATCAACATTGGAAGTTGTCTTTCTATGGGAAAAACATAAGCTAACTAGTTATTTAAAAGAATGGAATGTGCTATGGTGGGTATTTTGTGCACTTTAAATCGCTTGGAAAGTTTATTGCCAATTTCATGTTTATTTGGATATTCGATTGGCACTAGTTTTGAAAACCTGCTTGCTTTTAATAAATAGACATGGCAGACTTTCAAAGCCACTCATTCCCAGCCTCAGATCTACAGTTATCTACTACAACTGTGCAAATTCAGTTCACGCACGCTTACAGAGTCCAGAAAAAGTCAGGGCTCCACAAACGTAAACCGGCGGAAGGTTTCTCAAATTTATGCCAGTTTTGAGGAAGACCCAGTAATTTTATAAAATATATGGCTTGGGAAAGATTCTGACGCATGCAAATGATGTGACCTTGCTTGAGGAAAATAGAAAGACAACATGAGATACTTCATATCGAGGCTGTATAATGGGGAAGGCAGTACGTAAAGAATTGGCTACCTCAGGAATTTTGACTTTTCCTGGACTCTGCACACTTGTGTAACATCCTGGGGGAATGACAAAACCCTATTTTATTTAAACTTTGATTTATATTGAGAAACATTAGCATATTCCACATTGTTTTAATAAATAAAAGGTTTGTTAATGCAAACAAAGTTTGATATCCCAACTGTCTTTCTCTTCATGGATGCTAGTAGCTAATCAAACCATGAAAGGTAAGGAAACTCATGAAAGTAGTTGGAAAAATTACTGAAAATGCTACTTTTCATTGAATCACCTTCAGGTCTGCCTATTACCCAGCATTATGGAAATCCTACTACAAAATTTATCAATGCCAAAAACTTACTCTACAGATGCAAATTTTTTATTAATTTGGCGAATTTTTGCCAAAGAGCTTCGAAATTCATCTCAGCTTGTCATACACTTTCTACACTACACTTTCTACATTACACTTAGTTGAGGGAGTTAGTTGTTAAAGTGCCAAGAGAACTCTCAGAGAGACACCATTTTTGTATCCAGTTACTCTTCATGACAATGTTTCTCCAAAGCTGTCTGCTAACATTACCATCTCTCTCTCTAATTCTGTCTCCCTCTTGATTCCTATCCAATCTGATTTGCTTTTCTCTATCTATTCGAATCTCTTTCCTCAATCTTCATTCTCTCTTTTTCATAGGTAACTCACACAGAATCTACAAATTTCTACCAATCAAAATTAAGAATAACAGGATGCGGCATTTACGTAAATACGGTTAATAAACAACTTTGAAAAAACAACTCTTGACCGTAACATGACTAATTTAAGGCTATACTTGAATAAAACATATAGTAAACAACGATATTAGTGCATATCACAACCACTACTCATACATGATGTGCGTCAGCTGCGTGTGAATAGTTAATGAATGAATGAATGAATGAAAGAAAGAGCGCTGCGAAGGCGTCTGTAAAGCATGCAACGTATATGGAAAACCCCGACATAATCTCTTTAATAGTTGGCATGTGAAACTAAATCATGAGTGCCATAAGGATCTGTACTAGGAATTAGCCATTGCTGAAAGTTGTTTAAACTATAGGCGAAGTCAGCAACAATCTGAGGGCCAAAAAACAGAGACTCTTGTAAGACGCACTAAGATAATCTGGCGTTTGCCTTCCTTAACGCACTGAAAGAGCATCATAGCAGTTTTATTTAACTGGTGACATTAACATACCAGCTCATGAGAGGAATACATTTTGTTCTTATCCAGAGACGTAGCGACCAAGGGTGAGGAGGTGTAGCACCCCTAACTTCTAAAACTTGAGAAAATTAAGGTAAAATTGGGTTATTCCATCGTCAAAATCAAGTAACTTTTGAAGAGTTGACGGCTATGTAATGCTGGACAACAGTTGAAAGAACGTCTTTTTAAAGGAAGCATGCACTGTATTTGTAAAACCAATCTTAGAATAGCGTTTTCCAGCCTTCCGTAATTTTGAAAATTTTTCCCGTGCCCAACCATGGTGGACCCATCGTAGACTCTGGATACGAATGAATGTCTAACACACTTTCTGAATATTCTGTGTAAAAGATAAGTAACATTGCTCTCTTATGAAATACTCACTTTTCCAAAACCAATGTCTAAATAGCGTTTTCCACCCATCTGAGAGCCTCAATTTTGAAAATCCCCCCCCCCCTCATCATGTTTGGCTTTATAGTAGATTCTTGATACGAAAGAATAGC
>WIPJ01002909.1:58460-72644 GCA_018155075.1 Cassiopea andromeda | reverse complement strand
ATCATCATCATCATCATCATCATCATCATCATCATCATCATCATCATCATCATCATCATCATCATCATCATCATCATCATCATCATCATCATCATCATCATCATCAACACCATCACCATCTTGAATCTTGAATCTAGGCCATTTCAACCCCTTGAAGGGTTTGCTTGTCCACCACTCTCTCGTCTTGCTTCTTCTTGTAAACTATTTCATGCTTCTTAAAATAGTCTTCTGCTAGGTCTTTCCCGCAATATTGACATCTCTTTTTCTTTCTCGTAACTTTTACACCGCATGTTCTTCTATGCCTTGTCATATTCTTCTTTAGTAGCTCACTAGTACACCTGTCACATGTCCCTGTTCTTTCTCCTCCTTCCCTTGTTACCGAAGTATTCCCTCCAAAATCCTCATCCTCCTGCTCCTCTTCAGGTATGCTATACTTTTCTTTACATCTTCTTTTGTGTCTTGCCATGCTGGCAATACTCTTCAGCTGGTTACATACTTGGCATCGTCCTCTTTCCTTTCCTTCACACTCTCCCTTATGATTCGTCTTTGTTGCTCTATCCTTGAATTCTTCCCCGCACTTACTACAATTGCCTCTTTCGTCTCTATCTGTCTTATGCATTCTACCATAATGCATCTTGATTCCCTTTGTTGCATCAAACCTCTTCCCACACTTTCTGCAGACCTTCCTGTCCTACTTCTTCTTGTTTCGTTCTTTTCGAGTTGATTTCTTCTCAACTATCTTATGCTCCCATTGATTTATTTCTTTTTCACTTTCTTTCACTATATTTCTCCACTTGTTCCTGTCCATCACCAAAACCTCAATACACTCATAATCCAGTCTTGCTCTTTCTATCGATTTTCTACAGTAATCAGTTGTTGTTTGACGGTGTTTTCTTTGATCTTCCAAAATCACTGGCCACCCTAATATCATTTGTTTGACTATTCTGCCATTCTTCATCATTGATACATGTCCTATCCTTCCCAAAGTCCTTTTCTCAATTTTCATCTCACGACTTCCTACTCCCAAGGTCTTTCTTACTTGAAACATGTTTATTCTTTTCTCTTGCGTTTCTCTAAGTGGCTGCTTTTTCTTATCGCTCCAAACATATCTGCAACTTTCTTATATCTGCTGCATGCCATGGCCTTATGCTACAGTTAAAAAGACCAGTAGATTCTACACATAATTCAAAAATCTTTGCTTGATAGTTTTGAGTTCTTCAATATCTTCCTTAAAATGTAGCTACTTTTCCTCATTCGTTTTAGGCTTCCTTCCACATCTACTCCCCTCCCTATAAATACTCCTAGCATTCGTATTCTCTTAGCACTTTCCTCTCCAAATTTAAATTCTTCCTCTTTTTCTAGGTGGCATTTCTTTTCAAAGCACTCCATGACTCTCATCATCTCTGCTTTCCCTGTTTTCATCTCTCTTATATTTCCACAAAATGTTGTGTCATCTGCAAATAGCGATTCTGTCAAGGTAGTAATTTTACTAGCTGACTCTCGACTTGCCCTCCGCCTTTCTCTTGGTGGTAACGAATTTCCGGGTTCCTAAGTCCATGATATTCTACAATCTGGTTCTATCCTTTTCCTTTTCTCCCTAGCAATTCTAATAACATTGGAGTGATAAATGTTAAACAATACTGGAGATGTAGCACAGCCTTCTCTAAGTCCTCTTCTTGGTATCCACTCTGAGCTATTTCCTTCTCTCCCCCTGACCCAGTATTCAGTTTCTTCAGGGATTCCCCTTAGAACTCTTTTCATCTATTCTTTCATACCCCACATATCCACCATATGCCAAAGCATAATTCTGCTTACTCTAGGATATGTTTTTGTGATGTCGGTCAGAATAGCTACTGGGTTATCCATCTCTTCTCTATCTCTTCCCAAGCTTACTCTTTTCTCTTGATATTATCCATCTCTTCATTTATCCTTATAAAAATCTGTGCAGCATCTGCAGTGGACCTTCCTCTTCTGAATCCTTGCTGGTTTTCCTCCAATACTCCAATCTTTTCTGTCCAGTCCCTTAATCTATTGGCAAGTACTTTAGCTAATATTCTAGATCCCATAGTAAATAGACAAACACCTCTGTAATTATTTAGATTATTCCTTTCTCCTTTCTTGAATTATGCCACTACCAATCCTCGTTTGATGCAATCTTTCCAGTCTGTTGTTGGCCTTACATACATGCCTTTTATTAATTGTGTTATTCTTTCTTTACACGTCTCATCAGCATATTTGATCATGTTGAGACTCACTCCATCTATTCCAGGTGCTCCATCTTTTATTCCCCTAATTGCTTTTTCGATCTCTCCTCTTTCTAGATTCTTCTCCAGCTCTTCGCCTGCTTCTCTTATCCTCTCATCATTTCTCATGTCCTCCACTCTGTGAAGTACCCAACTCATCACTTAGTCTGTCACTTCCTGTCTTTCTTTCATACTTTCTCAAAGTGACTTTTATACTCTTCCACAGAGAAGTGCTCATTTGGTCTTGTTATCTTGCCATCTCTCACCCCAAGCTTTCTCAGTAATTTGAACACCTTCCCTATATCATTTTGTCTCTTGCCTCTGCTGCCTCCTCTAAAACTTTTTCCCAGTATTCATTTTCCCCACTGTTTCTTTGTCCTTTTGCATATTCTCCTAGCTATTCTCAATTCTTTCCTAGCTTCCTCTGCATTCCCCCTTGCTTTTTTGTTTCTCTCATTTTCTGGGTTTTTTCTGATATTGTCCCTCTTAATTCTTTTACCTCTTCTTTCTCTCCTTTCATCCATGGTGAATCCACCTGTCTCTTAACTTTCCACATGCTCCTTCTGTCAACTCCATTATTCCTCTGTTCATTCGATCCCAATTTTCTCTCTCTCCTATCCTCTCACTTGCCCATTCTTTTGTTTTTATCTTTCCTTATAAAATTTCCTTATCTCCTCACTCTCAAATTTGTCTAAATCAAGCTTCTTTGTATTTATTGCTCTTCTCCTTTTCATTTCTTTGACTTGACATTTAAAAACAATTGCTATTTGTCTCTGATCTGAAAAGCTATCTTCTTTCATCACTGTCATTTCCCCCTTCTTTCTCCGTTGATCTTATTTGACCATGAAGCTATCCAGTTCATACCATTTTGTTCATTTTTTGCTATACCATGTTCCCATATTTAATGAGTTTAATAGAATTTATCCAGCTCAAGCCATTCAATTGAGACCAATTCAACAGACCTTTTCCAGCTTCATTAGTTGTTCCCAAGCCATGCTTTCAACATACTCCTGGTTGCCAATCTTCTCCTTCCCTTGGACCAACACTAGAGTTGTGGTCTCCTCCAATAATTATTATATCATCTCCTCTTGTTCTCTGTAGCTTTTCTTCCAACTCCTGTCTAAATTGTTCTATCTTTATATTTCCATACTTCCATAGCGGTTCGTATGCTGCCATCAACACTAAGTATCCTATTCTCATACATACCACCCTTTCTCCCCATTCTTTGATTTCCCATTCTTTTTGCCATCTTATTGCCAATTCCCTACTTAATATCATTGCTGCTTTTTTCCATGGACTATAATTGTTTGCTGTTTTCCTTCTCCTAAATGGATTACTCCTTCATTATCTGCTAATATCTCACTTATCAATACAATCTTCACTTCTTTATCATGCACCAGTTTGCTACTTCTCTCAGTCTTCTTCTATCATTCGGTCTCATCCAGTTGCTTCCACTCTCTCCGTCTGACCCGTCTTCTTTCCTGTCCTCCTTCCTTTTACTGTGGTTCATACTGTTTTTCTTCTCCTTGTCTTTACCAGTCCCCTTCTATTTCCTAACTCCGCTCTTTGTGTTGTTTTCCTCCTCTCTGATTTCGGGTTCTCGTTGAAATCCTTAGCCATCATCTCAATTTAGGGCGTCTCGGAACTGTGATGGAATTTTGATATTGATATTTCCCCCACCTCCTCATCCAGAGATCATGCTGGTAACATGCTCTCTTTCTTGTGAAGAGTGAGGGGAAGTGGTTTGGTCAGTTTGCATTTGCACAACCTGTGCTGGTGTGCAGTCTTTCCTTGCCGCCCCTTAAAAGCCACCATACCATGGGCAAGGCATCATCATCACCATCATCAACATCATCGTCTTCATCTTTGTCGTCATCATCATTACCACCATCATCATCATTATTATCATATTATTCATCTTTACCATCACCATTGTCATTACTACAAAGTAACTAGTAGAAGGTAAAATCTTGGGGATGGAAAAGTATTAACAGCTTCTTGTAATCTTGAAATTGCGGGACTTAATTTTGTATATTTTTGGAGCAGCAACTTCATTTGATGAAACTAGACAAAAAATTTTGAGTTATGGAGAGAACGTAGCCTCAATGGGACTGAAGCATGGCTCGAGTAAGCAAATTCTCGAGTTACCGGGGGTTTTCATATGAAAGTAGTGGCTGATACTCAAGAAGAATGCACAATCAGTTGAACTCGCGAAACTTCTAGTGAACGGGGGCTAGAGTTACAAGAGTGTACCATATTCCTAAACAAAACATCCCAGTAGAATAGTTTCCTTTTTCATTTTTCTATTTAATATTTGCTCTGTTTCATTGAAAACTTTTTATGTAAATCCTTTAATGTAAATGTGATGATGATGAAACTGAAGTGAGATGGAAATCTAGACCGGTTTAACCGGATTCAAAGAGCGGTCAAATCTTTTAAATTTGCATTTCAAGCTAAGGCAAATGTTATCTCAAATCTCCAAAAAGTTTCTAGATATCACATTTTAGACATAGAGTACGTCAAAGTACGAGTTCTTGTCGTCATTCCTTTTACTTGCAGTCTTTTTAGTTAAATTAAATGGATAATTGAGGACAATTTCTATCTAGATCTGTCTACAAGTGCGTACCTAAGTGTTCCAGCAAACATAAGCATCCTTTTTAGCACTTTCATTTTGAGTTGAAGCATACCAAACACCTGCACGCCTAACCATAAACAACCTACTGACTTCTTCTCCATTTCAATCAAAGCATCTACCATACTGCTTGCCTTTACTTTTTCCCATTGCTACACATGTTAGCATACAAATGCACATGCTCAAACCAGCATCTTGTCAGGCAGTAAATATGTGCATCGTAAATATATTTGAAGAATTTGCCACCAGTCCCTTGCATTCTCTCGTAATTGCAATCTAATTGGTCCGGCATTTGTTGTTAAAAAGAGAGCTCCTTTGGTCCATATTTGGCCATAAATATATCTAATAGTCATCCACAGAGCATTAGTTTGAAATTGGAAACGAACTGAAGACAGGCAAGAAAAATGACAATCACATAGTAAGTGCAACAGACTTCAATTGGCTTCTACTTTTAAGCATACTCACAAGACTATGTTTTAAGATTACCTAACAATGCTAATCAAAATTTGTAAATATGGCTTAACCTTATCTCAAGGTGAAATTATACTCTGGCTTAATATTTGTTTTAAACTAGCATCAAAATAGAACATGAATCCTGCAAAATGAAATAAGGCTGTTGGTAAGCATTGGTGCTGGCTTTTATTTTGCTTTTTTATTTAATCAGACATCTAGCTCAAGCAGATCTTATACCGTCAAAAGAGCGTGACATAACTCGTGGCAAAAGGTCATTTGTTTTCAAAATTCTCTTTTCAAGTCTCTAACACATTTCCAAAAGTTCCTGCTATCCCTAAGAAAGCTGCCTTCCGTGTTAATCAAGTTCTAATTTGAATTCCAATTTGCTCTAGGTACTTCCCAATCGCTTTACTAACCCATTTAAGTGCACCAACAACCACAGGTGTTTTCCTTAAGAGGTCTTCATATTTTACACATTCTCACTTTCCTTCTCTCCCACATTGGGCATCCCATATGAGGCACTAAAACTAATTAAAACTTTCTCACTATTCTTTTCAACAAGTAAGACATCTGGCCTCTTTGCTTTGGTATACAATGATTCACTCTCAAATACCCCTACTGGATGATGCTCATATCATTTATCAACTCTCCTTAGATCATACCTACCACAAGGCATCTAATGCACAATCTTAGCAATGCTGTCATGTCTCCTTTTATATTCCTTGTATGTAAATACTTTACATCCAAATACAAGATGAGTGATTCATTATCTTCGCTACGAAACTGTGTAGATGATTACAGAGATGGCTCTTGTGCCGCAGGAATTAGTGCTTCAGTCTCAAACTTTCATAGCACTTTTCCTCATCTATTCCCATGTTCTTCTCTATCAACTTTTTCTGGCATTTCAGAAAAGTTATAAGAAACTATAGTTTTGAAATGAGCCTGATCGTGTTCTTATTTGATGAGGTAGTTCCAGTAATCAGGGTTCTGGTTCTTGAACCGTGCTAGGAAGAAAGATAATTTGTAGTTTTGCATTCAAGTACTATGGAAATTCACTTAACCTCCTAAGTATATATATAGATCAAAACACATGCATGAACCTGCCTATCTCAATTATGCATGCACCATTATTGGAAGATCAATCATGAAAAGGGCTTGTTGGCAAAAATACTGAGCTAATATCTCAGTAGAAAAAGTGAAGCATCAATAAGAACCTAGCTAAAATATCGGGCTGAAAAGGTTCTAGTTATTTGAAATAAAAGCATTCAATTTCAGATTGTAGGTTCCTATTATAAAAAGGTTTTACATGCGGGTATTTACTGTACCTCTTTTACCAGCCCATCTGGCAACAAGTTCAATTTAAATTTCTCTTTTGAACGAATTCTTTTCCTGGTTCTTTACAGTCAACAATGTTGGCTATCATTGCTCCCTTACAAACCTTTCAGTTAAAAAACCTTCACATAGAAAGTCAAGTCGTTTTTCTTTGTCCTAGCACACACTTAAATAATTAGTAAACCTGTTCTTTCATCATGCCTAGACACATAGATCCTTTCAGCATCACTATTATTGTGGAGTACCCCATGCATCGTCATAACTTTTATTGTCATTCTATTCATCGCGGTTAGTTCTTTTTCTAGCTTAATTTCCAATGCTATATCTCAATGCTTCAACTATCAAAGTGTTTATATCTAAGATCTTATTCTTTCCATTGTACTCAGTTGCAAATAAATCTTTCGTTTTCGTTTCCTTCACCTCATCAGATTCTAGAAAGCCTAAACACTTGCAACCAGTATCAGCTATTTCCTTCAATACCTGCCAGCCAGGCAAGCTTACTCCTTCAGGTGACACAACTTTATCTCGTTTTAGCGACAGCACTCTCTCGATGCCAAATTCCATTCCTGTCTTTGTGGACTGTATACACTGTCTCTGAAAGAGCTTCTACCTGATCGTATGATTTACCATATAGCCATGTAGAGAAGATGGTTTGTTTTTACTTCATTTGCACCCCAAACATGCCCAATTTTTACTTTCATCAAAACCAATTAGCTGCAATGGAATCATGCATAAAACAAATAGCTATGGTGAAAGACGATCTCCTTGAAAAATACCCCTGTTACTTTTGACCGTGCCTAGCGCATGCCCACACAAAATTAGCTCTGTCCTCGAACCTTGCATGCTATCCTTCAGAAACTCTTTTACATTGTTGGCAATTCCAAGTTCCAAGCTTTCAGCACCCCAGCCATGTGGCACCATGTCAAAAGACTTTTTGTAGTCAATCGAAGCCATTGCCATATGTGCGTGCCTTCTTTTACAATCCATCTCAGCAAATTTAGACTTTTTAGTAAGTTTTAGCTAGTAAAGCAAGTAAAGCAACGTTTATACTATTTTTTGTAAGAAGCATGTCTATAAAAAGCATGAGGTTGAAATTAGGCAAAAATCAAGAAACATTAAAGAAATATAAGCAGGTTGAGCTTCAAATGCTAACTTGAAAAACTGTTTTTACAAGGATATTTTTCGTGAAACAATAAACTAAATAAAGCAGCATCTATTTTATGCTTCACAAAACCTCAGCATTCTATTTCTAGCATCATCGCCAACTTTGGGCTGGTCTTATTATTTGGAATTTCATGGGGTAAACAACTTTTAATGAGTTTGCTTTGCTGTAGCGGGCAGTTCTAATTCCTAGGTCACCATGCGTGGGGATACAAGAACAAATTCAAATTAGACGACAACAGTAAAGCGGTACTGGTTAGATTGAACGTCATATCGATTTTATTTCAATTCAATTATCAGATCCAGTATTAAGATTCCCAAGTCCGACTATGATTGGAAATCAGCAACAATTTCTATGCAGTTTCATTGCCAGTATTCAGAGGTTCCATTGCCAATACAACCTCTGATAAAAATAAATTCGGATAAAAATACTTTATGTAGTCTCGTTAATAAATTCGACCATTTATCATTACTTTCATGCAAACTGTGATTCTCGGGAAGCGCAGATTTGTTGCATTTCATAGTAAATTGCAAAGACTACTTGATGACTGGGCGAGGTAGCATAGTGGTTAGAGCGCATGCCCCTTTCGTGCGGAAGGTCTACGATTCGAGTCCGACTCGATGCCCGGACTGAATGCTCGCTCACCGTTCATCCAGCAGCAAATGGGTACCTGGTGGCAACACTGGGGAGGTAAAGGCGGTGAGGAAAGGAAATGGCCACCTTACCCGACATGCCGATGGATCAGGATAAGATACCTTTTCATTACATGATCACTACGGTTTGAAGTAACAACGCGGATCCATATGTCCACATGTATTGAACTATGTACACAGGTAAATAGGTACATCTATTTATTTAATGGGAAGAAGGCTGAAAATATCTTCTGAAGAGTTGGAGAGGAAAGCAAGCCTTCTTCGTGGCTCTGGGAAGGGGAATTTAAATTCCATCAAATGTACGACAATGTTTTCTACCCCCTCTCTCAAATAATTATGACCCATCCCTAATATAAGGAATTATCTATGTTCATCTTTGTTACTTTTTTATTTCAGTCTGGTTCTTCTCTTTTTGGTGCTTGCTGCAATTGAAGCCGAACGTAAGTTTCTTTTTAACCAGGGCTGTTAAGTTAACCTGTAGGACAAAAGTGATAAAAAATTGGCACACAAACTCAGCAGAATCAGCAGAAATCCCCTGTACAAGTTGAGGATAGAAGTGCTTTTTGTACGATTATTCACATTTTGAATCTAGGCAAAACCGACCAATATGGTTGGAAAGCATGGTAAAAGCCATAATATTGCTGAGCTGTTGCCCAGTTTGGGCACTATGTCGTGCTAAAATTCAACTCAATTTCATTTTTTATGCACTCATGCATAGATATAATAGCTATTTCAAATGATGACAAAGCTTTCAAATATCTTACATCTTACATGACACCTGAAGATAGCATCGATAAACAGCGTGATATTCATGAAGGAGATGTACCCTTGGCGAGACTAATAAAGCAGTACTAGAAAAGACAAGCGAGCGTAACAATGTCGTCCAACAGTGTTGCCCAGTTTGGTCACGATGTTGCGACAACACAAAAATGAGCAACATGATTTGAAACAATGTTGGGCTACAATGCTGACCAGTTTGGCCAAGGCTTGAGTTGAGTTTAGAGGTTTTTCCTTCTGGCTGTCTTCCTACTGACGGCGAGTGAGTTGGTTGAATCGAGAGGTATTTCTTTCAACAGAATCTCGTACATATCAATGAACAATATGTAAATATCTCTAACACATCTGAAAAGTCTTGGAAATCTTTAAAATTTTTTGAAACTTTTCAAGCTGCTCAAGGGTAATAAATAATTTTCAAAAAAGCTTTGAATCATCAAAAAGCCATCCGAAAATCTCAAAATTCTTCAAGAAGAAAACTCTCTGTTCAATATTCGCAATATCTACAAAAATTGTAAAAATCCAGCAAATCTTTGAGAAGCAAAAATCTTTCAAATATTTCAAAAACGTGTACATCTCATTTATGTACTTCTTAAGGAAATTCTTGCACACTTTCTCTGGGTGATCTTCTCCTTGGGTTGAATTTTCAACAACGTTGTGATATTTTCTCATTTTCTCGATTAGATCCAGATTTGACAGTCGAGGATGGACAGCTAACTTTCGATGCAGAAGGAAATGACAATCCAGGGAGTCAATACTTCAGCAGGCGATTGCACGTTCCAAGCAGATGGTCTGGAATTACTGTTGGCAGAGGCTATGACATCAAATACAAAACGAAATATACAGTTTTCAGGGATCTAACAAGAGTTGGAATTGCATCATGGATTGCAGAAAAAATCTCAGGTGGAGTGGGAAAGTCTGGGAGCAGCGCAAGAAAGTACATTAGGGTTCGTGCAAACTACTTATTATTACAACAACCAGGTAATGCTAGTTTATGAGGAGATTGGAGGAAGAATTTGACAAAGAAAAGAAAACATAGTTAAGTTAGTAGCTCTGTTTCAGACTAACCTGTGCTCACCCGTGGTTAATACTAACTCAGGTTAAGCTTTCGTAATGTAAACGCAAAGTAGTCCGAGTTCGTCCCAGGCTAAGCTTACTTTCCAGCCCAGAATTGACATCCCTCCCTCCTGCTTAGTTTTTGCAAAAATGCATACCGGAACATCCATATTGCACCTCCGGTTAATTAATGTCGTGCTCAGATGACATTGTCCGACTCAGAACCAGAACTTGCATCGTTGGATATTCTTCTGTTAGGGACCCATGAGTATCTCAGCAATTGTGATGTAGAGTATGCAAGACAGAATTTGCTGACGGACAAGGTTGTTGCCATTCTACTAACCTTCTCAACAATTTTGCAAGTGATTGTCATTGCACTGACAATCTGTACACTTTCCGAATACCTATAAAAATAGTGTGGTGTAATACCCTTACACCCCCAAAGCTAATACACCCTTGACATCAGGCTTTGCTATACCATTGCAGGGTTCAGAAGCACCCCACCTAATATCTGTCCTGATTTTTCCTGACGTTTTCTTAAAAATGAAAGTATTTTCCCTGACTACATATCAGAAATACATAATACTTTTCCTGGCCAACAAGTGTTACACATAATGCGGCTGATCCATCTTTCAAGACTAAGTAATTGAACACATTCTTCACTCTTGGTAAGAAGAGGTTTTACTTAATCTACAACGTATAAGCAAACAAAAATAAGGTCTTCGTATTTTGGCATGTACATGTAGTATGTAGAGTCAGGGAAACAGCTAGAAAAAATTCTCTGGTGTGTCAGGTCTCAAGCTACCGAGTAAGATATGTGGATTCAAATGCTATAAACTAGAGTTGCTTAGCCTCGTTTTGAAGAGGTCACTAGGCACTTTGGGACTCGCCCCCTAAAAATTCCGGTTAAAATCACTCCAAAACGTCAGAGAATGCCTCTTTGTGAATTAGGATAAGCAGATTTTCAACATTGAATTTCATTCTGAAATGAAAGAATGCACTTTCTTCCAATCTGTATTGCACAAATTTGAATAATAAAAGCGTTAATCTTTGAAGTAAAGTCTTATCGTGAGCGAGTGTGATCAGACAAAGTGAAAATGGTTTTTTAACTTTCAAATGTGCAATGTTCTATGAGCTTTTGATAACAAAAACTGATGCATCTTCAGATAGTATGATAGTAATGCTACTCGAAATTTAGCAATTTGGAAATAGCTCAAATTTTCGAGTCATCTCTAAAATTCATTATCAATTGTCTTCTTACGGAACGCTTTGCTCCCCAGTCCCATGGCTACTAGCTCTTGGCAGCAAGACAAGTTTCTATTACTAATTTATGCAGGAAACTGCTTACACGTGCATGTGCTCCCAAACAAAATAAAGGCAGGGCATCAAAGCACTTCCTAAATGCGCATGGGCGTGAATGTGGACTGTCTGATACACCTCTTGAATGCAATAAATTCACTTTTCCCCTAAAACCTAAGGTAGGGGACTACTCAAAATCCTAAATTTGACAAAGTGCGTTGAATTTGACTAACTTTTGGCATATACATGTCATACTTTCTGTAACTGAAATATCATAAGTTTTTCTAACAACAGCTTTTGGTGACCAGTAAACAATAAAGAAATATGGTACTTATAATATTCTGGGTCTCGCACAGAATAATAGAGAGAGACAACAAAGACACGTCTATTTCGTAATTCAACAGAACATAACTCTAGCATCAAACAATCGAATCATGAATACGCATGCGCAATTAATTCATTTTACAATGGACATTGTAGTACTGCTTGCAATAACTTTTTTCAAACTAGGATTGATCTCTTGCTCTTTCTTTGAGATTTCCAAGCAACTTCTATGCTAGTTGCTGGTGATAGTACTTATCCTTTTTATTTTCAACTATGAAATATTTCTAATGAGTTTTTATGCATTTTCCTTCAGCTTTAGAAATTTTGAGGTTTTCCTCTAATTTTGAAAAATTACGCCTTGTTCTGATTTAAGCTGCTGGGACTTCAAAGTAGATAAGTACTTTCTCTGAAATGCTAGCTTTCAAGTTATACCTAGCATATCAATATTAACTTACTGTAACTCCTCAAATTAGCACACTGAAGGGTTATTTTTTTAAATTTCTGCATGGGGACTTATTCGAGGGGGGCAGCTTAAAATTGTTTTTGGTAATTGGTCATAATTCAGTTAAATTCTTTCTACTAACAGACTACTTCTCCGATGCTACAAATACAATGCATGCCATTTGATGGAAATCCGACTTTGTTAATCAATGGCTACCTTTGCTTACCTAGCTCTATGAAGCACTAACAAAGTTTTAAATAGCTGCAGTCACATGCATGCATGAGGCCTACTCGAGGGAGATTTATTAGCAATTTGCAGCTCTAGGGTGGGAGCTTATTTTCGAGAGGGGCTCTTGCCAAGGGTGACAATTCGAGGATTTACGGTAAATGTTCTTGTTCTAATTTTTGCTCTTAGCAAGAACATTAGATAAATTGAATAAGTGAGGAAATATGACTTTAAGACCTTACTGTCAATAGAAAGTTCCATTACCAACCATTAAAACCCTATTGCTCTCAGAGAATATTATAAATTTTATCAAAATGCACCACACTCGTGCAACTTAGTATCGCAACGGTACCAAATGTAAGCAGAGACATAAAAGGAAATGTTGATGGAAAATTAATACTTATCGAGTGGTCCCCCATCCTAAGCAAATACTATGCAGCCTGTGTACAGATTCGACGTGTTTACTTTAAAACAGACTAGTTGAAGTTGTTTCTGTTTCAGTGGAGTCTGTGCAACAGCGGAGAAAAGCGGGGCACACAAAACACATAATGCAACGGTTGTGTCATCTAATCTAAACCTCCTACACTTTACCTGCGAATAAACAGCTGACAATCTCAAATCTGCTGAGTAAATTCACAATTTGCAATAAGTGAGGGGGGAGGGAGCAGGTTACACCTTCCACACCCACACGTAGGGCTGCCCTCGGTAGTGTTCCCTATTGAGCACCAAAAAACTCATTTGTATAGATCATAAAAATTCATGACTTTTTTCTGACTGTCTTCAAGCCCTAATAAAATTTCCTGATTTTTCCTGACTGTCCAAAAAACAGAGTTTTTTTCTTGACTTATCCTTACAGTATGAACCCTGAACTGGATTTCACTCGAAGCTCTATCCTAAACTAACGAAGCTCTATGGGGTCATTCAAAAATGCCTAACTGTTGGGGGTTGGTGGGTATGTACTATTTTTGAGACAAACAGTTTCGAAAAATGTAGGGGTAGGGGAGGATAAACTGCTTGCGTTACATAACGCCACAAATTTAGTCAAATAGCTCTACTCCTTCGATTTCCGATGAGTGCTTACAAAATTACACGTTGTTTTTATAAGAACATCATTATTTTACCTGAGCCTCAATTTTCTTAACTTTTCTCGAAATTGAGCCTGAGATTTTCTTAAATTTTTCTTAATGTTTACTGAAATAAACTGGCTAGAGTGGTTTACACTATCGTTGATGATATTGTATACATGAAATTAAATTCCATCTTTAACATTTTGAATGCAATAAATTCCATCTTTAACATTTTGAACGAAATACCGACTTTTTTGCCTATAATAGCACTTAATTTTGGAAGTTGAGCCTCGCGATTTTCTTACGATTTTCTCAAGATTTTGACGATTTGAGCCTCATTTTCTTATAAACTTTTTCTTATAAAAAAAACGTGTACTCAAATAAACAAACGATATCACAAGATTCAAGCTCAAAATCGAGCTTGAATCTTGTGATATCCCTAATTATTCTTCTGCCTCAGCAATTTTGAGCTATTGTCTTCTTCTATACTGCATCAAGTTGCATTATGCACATAAACAGGCT
>WIPJ01002909.1:22862-54665 GCA_018155075.1 Cassiopea andromeda | reverse complement strand
TCTCTCTCTCTCTCTCTAGCTCTCTCCCTGTGTCTCGATTGTCTTTCTTTCTTGGTCATGTTTACGCTTCTTGGATTCGTCCTAAGTCTTCTCGTCTTCTTTATTTATCCGTGTAGCTACGGAGTTCTGTTCTTTCTTCTTTCCGCTCTTATTTACAGCCGTCGCTTGCTATATCAGGGTTACTTTAGGTTAAGTAAGTGTGCTACATCTCCTCATACGGGACACCACTGACGTTAAAAATGAGTAGCACCACAACAAGAAAGTGAATCATGCAGCTCGTATATATCCTAGTGTGTTGCCTTTCTATGACTCAGGAATCTCCCACGACGTCACTACTCGAATTGAATTTTTCCCAACATTTTAAGGAATGGCAAATCTGCAAGCTTCGAAGACACTAGGCTTTCTATTGTGATTTAACTATATTTCCATGTCCGTACTTTTTATTTTCTAATAAAGCAAACTATCTTCCGGTAAAGCGATACCTCAGAGCCTCAACGATATCTACTGTTTCTGTCTCTACTCCCTGCTAGTTCAAGCTAGTGCAGGGTTCGTGGTATAGGTGCAAAACGGGAGCAAAATTTAGCTAAAGAACGCAAGAAGCAAATTCCTAAAGCAACTACTTCACCTTCAAATTGTTTATAACAGTTAAAAGAGCAAGCAGCAGTCTTTTCAAATAAGAACACAAACTTAAATGAAATTATGTTTACTCTGTGGAGCGCCTTTAACCAGTAGCAGGAAAACAGAACAACCGAAAACATGCAATTCTCCGAAAGCTAAGTTAACAATAGGCTGAATTTGAAAAAGTTTCTCCCAATCAGAATTTACGAGCACTTCTGTATTACTCCCATTTATACTAAAAATATTTTATCAGTTTTTATTTCAACTACTCTCCACATTAACATCCCACTATAAAGCCTCTTTTCGCTCTACCGATTTAGTTGAGGAGCACGCGTATCGATGCCCATGATAAGAGTATTTAAGTCTTTGCTTCGTAAAAATAAATAGCCAACTAAAAGTTGAACTGTATTTAATATGAAAAAAGTCAGATATACGAACGATAATAATGAATTTTTATGTCTAACACTGGTCCTCTACTATAATATGAGAGAACGAACCACTCTCTGTTCATCCTTGGCTGAAAACAAGATAAACTTCTTTCATACCTTGTTTCTTATTTAAAAGAAGCCTTAGTTATTCAGCTTAAATTTTCGCTCTCTTTTCCTCTCGAGATAGGTAATTCTCTCAATAATTTTCTCAAATTGATTCAAAAGGTGATACCTCAAAATATGAAACGTCATCAATTTGCGTCTATGCTCTATCTTTAAGGAACTCCACTTGTTCATCCTCATAATCATCTCTGGAGACAAACATTTGAGAATTTTAGAGCGACTCAGAACACAGTAACACCATTGAGAAGAATCATCTACAAAGTCTAACATCTACAAACTCTAAAAGAGGTATCCCTAAGCCGAAAATCTAAAGTTTACGGTTGTCATATACGCTTTTTGTAGCTGAGAATAAATGGAAAAAAATTATACCATCTATTCTCTTTAGAAATAAATTGTAACTAAAACACAGAATTAAGGGGACCGACGAAGTTGCACTACCTAAAAAGCAAAGGCAAAGATTATAAAGGAACTAACGGCATTTCAAAAATGAAATTCAAAGTCTAATATTGAAAAATGACAATTAAAATATTTAAATACATAAAGCAAATGGACTTCAAAGATTCAAGGTCTACATTTGAAGATAAGCAATAAGTAGTCATGTAAGCAGGAAGTAGGTGAGAATTTGTACAAATACACATTTCTTGTTATATAAAAACCATCATTTTGCCTAAGAATCAATTCTCTTAGCTTCTCCTGAAATCGAACCTGAGATTTTCTTCAACGTTTCTTAACTTCTATTGAAGCAAACTGGCTAAAATGGGTTACACTTTCTTTGTTTATTGTGTATACTCTTTACTAAAGATGAATTCCATCATTAACAGTTGGAATATAGTAATGATAAAATATCGAGTTTGGCCAACAAAAAACACTTCATTTTGGAAAGTGAGCCGTATGATTTTCTTTAGATATGCTTAAGATTTTCGCCATTTGAGCCCAATTTTCTTATAAACTTTTTTCTTAAAACAAACGCGTAGCCTGACAACAGCACAATCGTCGAGTTTCTACTACTTGAAAAATAAAACTCCCGGCATCTGTAGGCTAGAAGCGTTGCTGTTGGGTGAAGCAATAAAAACAATTCTATCAGAAATGTACGAGTTTTAAACAAGCAAAACAGAAGATAAATATCAAAGGCCAAGTAGATGACTCTTAAGAAAAATGGAACAATAAGAAGCTCCGCAAATACAGTAGCTACGCAAATACAGTAGCTACGCAAATACAGTAGCTACGCAAATACAGTAGCTACGCAAACACAGTAGCTACGCAAATACAGCAGCTACGCAAACGTATCCCATCCAAAATTCACAGACACCTTTTGTGAATCTATGATATTTTGTGCCAAATGTCACAGTCCCTTTATACTACTTTTCATGGAATTCATGCTTTTTCATGTTATTTTTTTCTTAAATTTCATGTTATTTAATGACAGCCAATCGGTGCACTATCAACAACAACATCATCCATCAAATGCAATTACTTATATTGAAATTAAACCTAAATAATAAAAATGGAGTGGTAAATATCATGCAAATTCATGTAAATGATTTGTTTGCTCTACTATATGTCAACATCTCTTCATAATGTATACAAAAATACTTTCTTGATACACAACAGTTATGAAACTTTATGTCAATCTATACCTTGCAATTTTCAGCTAAACTAACAACCTATACACTACACCTACTGAGGGGCAAATCAATCAGGAAAATTGTACGAGGTTATTGAGATTTTCAGATCTTTAAAAAATTTAAAAGGTTTTCACATCTCAAAGATTTTCTGGATTTCTACAACTTTCTGGGACTTTTGGACTATTTTATAGAGTCCTTTCGTTTCTTGAAGAAATTTTGAGATTTTTAGAAGATTTTTGGAGAAGTTAAGTATTTTTTGATAATGTTTAAAGCTTTTGAACTACTTTACAGGTTGAAAAGATTTTGAAAGATTTTCGAGACTCACGATTTCCATAACTCAAGATTTTTCAGATTGACTTTTAGAGATTTTCTACAGTTTTTGTCATCGACAAGTCCGAGACTTTTTCAGTAACTGGTCCATCGAAATCTACAATTTGATGATTGTCATTTTCTATGGCACCTGGGAGGCTTGTATATAGAAATTGAGATAATTGCTAGACTATTTATGGTCATGAATGCCACTACTTTCATTATGCCCAGCAAAACAAAACGTTCAATATTATCAAATCGCAATAAAATCCTGTCTCTCAATCCGAGACATTGATTGCTCCAAAATGTCATTTTGGTAGACTGACAAGTGTTTTCCTAGAGGGACTAGCGCCTTCAACACTATTCCTAAGCATCCAAATCGATGTGTTCTCTGAAGCATGGCAAGTCATATACTGCAATAAAGACATGAGTCAGTCTACTCTTGTCCTTATGAACTAAATGAACTGCAAAATTCACGTACTCAATGTGATGAAGTTCTAGCTATTGCCAAAGTTTAAGCTTTAGTTTTCATTGTGACAAACAAGTACGGTAACTCATTTTCTCACGAAATAAACTTCAATATTTTCAGACATCAACTTCATCTAAAATTCACTAGTAGCAAACTTCAAACGCAAATCATTTTGCTAAAACATACTGTGAAGTTTACAAATTCACCAGCTAGCTCTCATGATATTTTTGGTCAAGCTTTGGAATTAGTTTTTTGAAATGAGCAAAGCTAGACATTGACAAACCTCACCTCACCAAAAATAATTACAATAAAAA
This sequence comes from Cassiopea andromeda, assembly GCA_018155075.1. Classification (NCBI taxonomy): domain Eukaryota; kingdom Metazoa; phylum Cnidaria; class Scyphozoa; order Rhizostomeae; family Cassiopeidae; genus Cassiopea; species Cassiopea andromeda. The sequence goes on along the minus strand of WIPJ01002909.1, from coordinate 50,779 downwards.
TAAAAACAATATTCATAATTTGCATGAGGAACAAAGCATGGACTGGGTCACAACTCCCCTCTCACTGACACGATAATGTGTTTACTGCAACACTATTGCAAGCCAGCTACGCACAGATTGCCTTTTTAGCGAGATTTGCACTTTTAAAGCTTAACAATAAATCATAAATGAAGTTTAACTGAAAATATGTCTACAAAAACAGCCATTACTCGCAAGCAGATTTATACTGAGTGAGTGCTTAACAAAGCCAGTTCTATTTTTTTCTTTTTCAAAAACTCTTTACCCAAGGGTACAATTCTTTTAAAGTTGTTGCTATGCAATGCACTTTGTAACTAAAAGTAAAACCAACCTACTTCAATATACGTAATCATATTAAGAAAGTTACAAAGAAAACAAAACTTAAAACCAGCTTTTCGCTAATACAAACAAATATGAGCCTTATACTTGGCTTTGAATGACTGGATGGTGGAGGCTAATTACACATTCTATTGGAGTTTGGTCAAGGTGTCAGCTCTGTGGAAAACAAATGACTTTTGACCAAAAGCTGTTCTCACTTGAGGTATGGCTACATTACATGTAGTGTATTGCAAGATCCGGCTGTGAAAACCAGTTAATCAAGAAAGATATTCTACCTTCATCTACCTTTTCTTTTTAACGCGACGGGCAGTGAAAAAGGCTAGAAAGAAGACATTCATAAAAGAAAATAATGAAATTACTGTATATGCAAGGCATCTTATTGTAAGTGTACTTACACTTTGTAAAACGAAACTTTGGATTTCCTTGGGTCCGCTGGATCCTTTCGACAACAGCATGCCAAAAGAACAACGATCATTCCGGTCATTATTGCAGCAGATCCGAGTATCGCGTAGTAAATACTTCGCTCCTTTAGCTTTAAATAATCACCCCAGCTTCTTTTGTACTTGATTACCACTGAAAATGGATCAAAGCTCGTTATAAATACCTCTTCCATAATATTGTCCTATTCTCTGTATACGCTTCTTCCTTCCAAAGAACTCAACTCCACCTAGCCACTACCAAAATTTCAGCTCAAATTTTGTACAATAGTCAACTTTATATGTACCAAAATACAGAGTAGTGTAGGACATTCTCACCTGATTCTAATTGAGCGTCTAATATTACTTTATAATACACAATGAAGTTCTAAAACCTTCCCCAAGGAATAATATTGAAAGCAGCAACGCTCGGATTAGGTTTATTGGTATAAACCTAGATACAGGAAGTAAGATGTGCTTTAGCATCTGCAGCACAGTAATAGTGACTCTATGATCAAATAGTGTACTTCTCCTTTTAACAACTGAGAGATGTTTACTAACTTTCTAAAGCTTTAGATTAGTGTTCACTGGAAAGAGATATAACTACAAGAGGGAGACATCTTTCGTGAAGCTAGAATTTCAAGGTGTTTACTAGTACTCTTCAAAGAAGACTAAACTTGTATCATTTCAGTGGAGCTTGTTTTATTTACCCACCACGTGGCAAATACGATGTACATTAATAGGTGACTATAGAGCTGCGATAAAAAGAGGAAATACGGCAACCTGAGTGCAAACACATGCAGAATTTAGAAGCTTGACAGTTCATAAAACATCTAAGGTCAATTTTCGTTATGAAACAAAGGTAGTAGAGCCTATATTAAATGGGGCGCTGTGGGGGATGTTCACTGTCCAATCCAGGGTGTGGCTGTTGCTTGCCAAAAGGCAACACTATGCTTCTCAAAGACAACAGCTACATCTAATGGCAACTCGGATCAGCCAAATTCTTGATTTCTTGATTCTCGGATCATTTTGCCACCAAAAATCAACTAAGTAATAACAGAAATTTCATAGTGTCAAATACATTTACAGCAATACTTCTAAAACAACATCTACCTGTACATGGGTTTGTAAAATAGCTGATTGATGAGTTTTGGAATGGAATAGTATTAGTACGATTCCTCTCCAAATCTTTGGGATGTTGTTGTTGTTGTGGACCTGAGGAAAAGATATAGATTATAAATTAAAAAGGAGGAGACAATAAACTAATAGTTCTCTGTGAATGTAGAGCAAAATATAAGTCTATGAAATATTATCATTGCAAACACAAGGATGCTGAAGCTACTAGACAACTAGTTTTATAACTAAATTATAACACATAATCTCCCTACACATAATCTCGTGCCCTTCCTGAATTCATGATATGTTTTTTCTGTTGCTTAAATAAAGTTTTGCCACACAACAATGTTATCAGCTTTCCTTTGAAATTTGATCTTCAGTTAGCGACAGCTATATAATAACCTCTAAAATTGCGCCTTGCAAGGGTACTGTAAAGTTTCAGAGACTTTACAACAAGTAGTAAAAAAGTCAGCCCTAATAACCTCGTATAACAACAGTGGAATCTCATCCTAGCATTGTTATCAAGCTAAATCAGAAAGAATGCAATTGGTACATATAGCAATGAATAGGATGATCAGATGATACATGGAACTAAATTACATTGAGGTCTAGATTCTTGGTTCATTTTCAACAATAGTGACAACGCTTATTTTTCAGGTTCTGATGGAAAATTGTTAAAACGGCAGCATCGACTAATATGTAGACGACGCTGAAAACAACATCTAATCCCTAACCTTAATCCTAATGTACATGAGATCTTTGAACAGGACTAACTTTTTCCTAATTTGGTGTCGAAAGCCAGGGGGAAGCCTATGTGCGGAGTGCATCATTCCTCAAGAAAAACTTAAGTCCTCGTTCATAAAGGGTTGTTCGGTCACGTCATCAACAATTAAAAAACAAACGATTACCACAAAAACCCATTCATGTGTTAGTAATTGACATAATTTTGCAACAAGCACTGCATAACTTCCAATTTCAGTTTCAATTATCATCGAAGCATCTTCCCATATTTCAAACAGCGCTTGGCTTACACTTACAGTAGTTTTTTCGCGGCTGATCCAGAGGGAGCTGGGATCCATGCCCACCCCCAAACGGCAAAACTTACTATAGCAAACAATTGTGCTAAGAAACTTCTCACATGAAAAACAGCAAAATGAATCAGATGGCCCCCTAAGTCCAGCTCTGGATGCACCCCTGTTCAAGAACGAAGCATTTCAGTACACATATTGTGTGCAAGCTGAGGCCTACCGAAGAGTTTCGTCAAACGTCTCAAACGTAGCAGAGTTTGCATACGTTGAAAAACCTCAAATATACTTTTCCGACTTTCAATGCCATAAAGTAGGGATGCGACCAATACATAGGGGTGACCTAGACGTGGATTTTACGGCAATGTCTATTTTCATTCTAAACTAGCTCTGATTAGCTATTTTGTTATGTCAAGTACATTACCAGTTACATGATTCTTTCCAGGAGGGCTACTTTTGACATTCTTATCTTTCTCTCTATCACTTCCAGTTTCCTCTTCATTTGGCATCCCTTCCACGCTATTCTTAGGACTTTCTGCAACTGCATCAACTTTCCCATCTCTCTCTCCAAATAACAAGATCTCCTTGGATTTCCAAGAGCTTTTTATTTCACGTTTAATGTTTGAGAATTTGCTTGCCATTCCATATGCCCATACAAGGGTTGTTGGCTTTGTCTTCAATGGAAAACAGAGTTAACTATCACAAGTAAACTAAGGCAATATGGAAAATAAAATAACCAGTGATGAAACTTAAGTGGGGTGTGGGGTGGTTGACCCTCTAAGCCTTGAAAAATTTACCACTTTGCAGTGCAGAAAATGGCAGTGCAGTATACTTTTGCAAGGCAATTTACTAGACTGAGGTCTAGCAACTGAGCATATTGTGACCATTTGACCAACTACTCTTACTAAAACAAAGGTCACAGAAGACAGTTCAGCCAACTCGCCTGTTACAGATCTAATTTTTGCAGGACAAAACCACTGATACCCCCTCCCCAGAAATATATTGATATTACATCCTTGATAATACAGGTTTCTAATTCCAACTCCAAACAACAAAACAAGGACATATTTGCATGAGGTATTGTAATAGTTTTCTATTTGAAACTTTGAATGAGATATGATGATTCACACCAAACTTGATTCAAACCCTTCATCATTTCAGGGGCTCATTCCTTTGCTTTTGTGCTGTTGCTTGGGTGACTGTGGCAATTCAAGGGATCAAGGGAGCATGGCTCCCCAGAGAGTTTTATTGCCTTGTCATTGGTTCCCCCTTTTTACTAGAAAAGTACAGAATTTTGAATTTCAAATAAATAAGCCATTGCAAATAACTGATAATAAGGATGATATGCAATGAATTAACACTGTACTACTAGGCTGACACTACTTTGACTTACACAAAATATCTCTCTAGCTTTCTTTGTGTCTTTTGACCTTCCATGTAAGCAACAGTTTACAGTAAAATTCAAAATGTGAAAACATTTATTGTATATGTATTATTACAAGTGTTATCATCACATTGTAGTCCTATTCCTTTGTCATTCTAACTGCTCTCTTTCATTTTTGCTCTTCTATTTATGAAAATTTTTTATCAAAGAGCAAATCTATATGTTCAAAAGGTGTTTCCTTGGGTATGAAGAGTGTGGTGAACAAAATCTTCTAGGAGCTCTGTCCCTAAACCTCCATCCACTTTCCCAAGCACAGGAGCCATGGAACTCAAGTTCTTGTCAATCAGAATTGCCCCACTAAAGAATGAAGAGTAAAAAGAATCATTGCAATTACCTTTTCTAGCATAACATCAAAAATATCACCAGTATCAAGAGCTCTTCTCACAGTCAAAGTGAAAGAATGGGGTCTTCTAGATGAGACGACATCATAATCCTGTTGCCTATCATAGTGTAGGACACCTTTCATTGAATTGCAATCCTGTTGGTAAATAAATTGATATGATTGCTATCAAACATTATCTTAATAATAATGATCATTATCCATGGGAGCATCTCAATAAAAGACACTTAAGAGTCTGTCCTCCATGGCCCTGGCTATACTTCAAGGAGGATTTTGTTCATCAAATAAACCATTCAGCAGCATGCTGAAGCACTTTCAAGCATGAGAGGGGGGAAAAGAAGATATTTACCAACAGGCTATGAAATCTCCAAGAATTATGGAAAATCAATGATTACAATGCCCAATGAGTACCAAAAAAACATTACATTACATTACATTACATTACATTACATTACATTACATTACATTACATTACATTACTTTTACCAAGAAGCCCAATGAGTACCAAAAAAACCAAATGATTACTGACAGCTTCAGGCAAAACTGGGGGGACTTGACACCCCCTACTTTGGTACACCCTTGAAACTATTCTGCACTAATGTGGGTCTGAAGTTCTTGGGATGAACTCTGTCTCATCCATCCATAATGTGAATAATAAATAGTAAGCCAAAACCAGTTCCTTTGAGAGGTGTTTTCCCAGCCTCAAGAATAGGAAAAAACAGAAGTGCAGTCAACAACAAATAAACAGTAATTTGAAAAATATGGAAATGATATCATCTAAGTGTCATATTACTATGCAGACCATACCACATTTGTGGAACTCTAATGGGAACAGATATTCTGTAATAGATATCAGTTCACATTCATAAATACAAAAATGAAACACTCTATTTTAAAGCATAACTTATGCCAATATTTAATTTAACAAACCTATCCTTATACCATAAGGATAGGTTTGATAAATTAGATATCAGCAGCAATAATGATAATGAACCATAAAAATACCAGTTTCTATCCAGAAGTCATAATGAAGGCGAAACAGTTTTCTAATGTCTAATGTAAATAGCACCAACTTTTCTAGCTTTGACATGACATCAGAACTTCCATTGATTGAGCAACCTGTTACCCCTCTGTACCCTCCCCTTCTTAGGGGTCCCTGTTGTCAGGCAATGTTAGTAAATGTACACTACTAAATCACACTATTGCTAAAAACGTACCCGAGTGTGAACGACACCTTTCTTATGTGATTTCCAAGCAACAAACCAATCAGCTTTGTTGAATTTTTTGTCTTTGGTAAAGCCAAATGCGACCCAGTTTATTTTAGTCGAGTTAGAAAACAATTTGAATTCAATATCTGCATTCTCCCAGCTGCTTTCATCTTCGAGCAAAATAGTCCAAGCTAAACGGAGAGTGACGGGATCGGTGTCCAGAGTAGTGTTAAATGGGCCTAGTCGGGGCATTCCTTCCTGGCTTAATTTCGCATCGTCATCTTCAGCTTGGAAAGGATTCTTCTCATCATTATCTAAGTCATCGTTTCTAAATCCACTGTCTGGAAAAGCACTCTCGGTTTCTTGTCGACAAGCTACATTTGAAGCAGCAATAACGACCAGAAAAACACTGCCTATACTTTTCCTCCACGGCATTTTGTAGTAAGACAGTAATGACGTGTGTTTACAACTCTTTTCTACAGCAAATAATAAAACAATTGAATCGACAAAGCGTAACGAACTGAATTTGCAATAAGAATCAGACAGATAGAGTGTATGGTTCTAAGCAAGTTTCGCTAAGTCAATCAAACCAGATAAAGAATGGCAATGAGATTTCACACTTTTCTCTACCTTCTCGACTAAGAAGACCTGCCTGCACAGTTTTAAGTAATTTAAAAACTTCCGCATCTAGGAACTCTGAATAAAATAAACTGTTAAGTGTGCCTCGTTTGTAGTCTCTAATGCTATGGAAGCGAGGCAGGCTCTTCGATCGGCCTTTCTTTCTGCCGATAGTCTTCATACTGGAAGGTGGGTTCAAACAGATCTACTTTCATCCTCATAGCTTAGCAGACTATTGCTACATGCTTCATGTTATCTGTATTTCTATATATTTTCTGTCATTTTACACCGTTCATTGTAGAAATCCCTTGTTTTGTAAACTAGTTATTTTCAAAACACAGCCGTGCAAACAGAGTAATGAATTATTTTACTTTCATCAAATTTGGAAGTGTTTTAAGCATTTCATTTAAATCATATGTTACCGAATCACAAGGGAAGTTGTTCTAGTCTACATCATGGTCAGGGAGATTATACACCCCTGCCTTTAGGGGCATGGAGCTTTTCATGAAGCCAGTATCGATTCTTGCTATGGCTCCAGTGGTGGAACGCACAGCACCAATGGTTCCATCACTTTTTTGGGCCTCCAGAAAGAAAAAGGGAAGAAAGGAAAAAAACGAAAAAGAGGAGAGGAAGAACAAGAGAAGGAGAGAAAAAGGGGGAACTATTTAGGAAGATGCAAAAAACCAAGCCAAGAATAAGCCATCAAATGTCAGAAAGTAATTGTTAATAAATAAGTCCAAATTTGTGTCAATTTCATGTTTCAAAAACAGCAAGATGATTTGAGATGAATGCCTAAACAACATTATACACTATCGGATATGACAGGCCCTGTGCACGGTAACATGCTTTTCCTGCCTTATAATTCATTGTGAATATCTTAGATTGCTAAAGATTTCTTGGTAAAGAAACTTGCAATCGCATATGGTTCAAGGGATCTTTCCAAAATGTGAAAAATTCTTCCAGATTTTTTTATAGTCTTGCAAAATTGTTGCATTTTTAATGGGAACAAGAAGACCTGTCCATATTTGCAATGATCTTATGGCATTGAAGTCATAAAAGAGAACTATGTATGGACAGAGCTGCATTCCATTAGACAGCTGTGGCTCCTACTCTATGAGTCCCCCTCTACAGCAGCCATTTTATTGGATTTATTTAGCAGAAGGATATTGACTGCCAACATAACTCCAAAAGATTCATGATTCTATTTTGTAATTGATCACAGACTAACAACTACAAACAACAATTAACTGGTTATTACATTGATCATTGCTGTTAGAATTTTAGTTTCCATGTTCTATCATTTTACATTTTGGATTTGCTTGCAGTGATGTTTTTGATATTATCTATGGTCCCAGAAAGTAAAATATCTTTTCCACCTCTGTATGACTACTGGCAAAATATTTTGACATAGCATCATAGATACCATGTTTGATTTCTTAAACAGAGAGTTACGTACACTAGACTGCTATGTATGCCAGAAAGCCATTAAGAATCCAATTTTTTTGGTCAAGTTATCTGTCTGGGCTATAGATTTTTAAAGAATACAGTTGAATGTACAGCATATAACTGCACTGGAACATGAAAGTGCTTATTCTCTTTTCTAAAAGATGCTCAGCTATGCAGGCTGTAGGATAGAAATATTGAATGATGGTGTGCAAAAGTGAGGCCTAGGTCATTTCAAGCCATCCTGCTGCAAAAGAAATCTGAAAATAATACAAATCATTGGGGTTCAAGTCAAACAAAAATAATAAACATGATATACTGCTCCTGCAGGATCCTGTTTGATTTTTCATCCCCCAAAATGAAGTATAATATTAAGAGGAACTGGCCTACTTTTCAAGCAAGTTTGGTTGCCCTTTTGAGCTAAGTCTCTTTCCATAGGAATTGATCTGAGCCATTGCTAGAATCCAATCATGTTATCGAATATATGTTCTATCGAATATATGTTCCAACCTGTTGTTCATCACAACTTAGATGGGCCTAATAGTAATGAGTGCTCCTTTGACTCATCACCAGATGAAGATGACTTCATCTTGGAGGGATAATGGGGACACAGATTGGTTTTTGTATTGTGCCTTTTCTATAAAGTATTACTTTATCAAGTTCCAACTTCTATACCCAGGTTTACCTTGACTTCATGTGGTTTCCAGCTAGGTATCAGTGGTATCAGTGTGGATATTGATATACATCAACACCTAGTTGTAAACCATATGACAATGAGATGAACGAAGATATAAATGTTAGAAATAGATAAAATAGAACTTTATGGAAAGAGCAAAGTATAATAAAAATATAATAACCAACCCATGCTTCCAGTTCTGTCCATGGTAAAGTGGTTAAAGTCATCTTCGTCTTGTGATGAGTGAAAGGAACTCCCATTACTATAAGGCCCGTTTGAGTTGTGATGAACAACAGGCTCTATCATGTATGGTTTGTTAACACGATTTCATTCCATGTTAGCATAATAATTTTTCAACTATTCAGAATCCATTTTGATTGATTATACCATTGAAAAGAGAAGTAAACAGGTGCTTTTCAAAACCAATCATGGCCTTACTACTGTATTTCACAAGTGGAAACAAAAAATGTGGTATCAATGATGCCAAGGCCTTTAGTGAAGTACTCAGAAATGCTTGGAAATCATCAGAAAGAATTCTCATTTTTGGTGTGTAAACACTTACAACTTCATAACAGCACAGAATTTTTTGAAAGTTTCAAGTGCTATATACATTTCAACATACTATCTTTCATATATCAAAAAAGAGTTTTGGCTTTGCAGTTCTCCTTTAAGAAGTAGTTTTAGAGAAAATATATCTTGTTAGAGAGTTGCCATTGTTTAGACAATACTTTGTGATTTCAGACATATATCTTCAAAATGAAGACAATTTTAGCAACTGAAAAAGTTGAAATTCCTGACAAAGGTATGTTCTTTACTTTCTTGTTTGTTCTTATATGTTACTATGTGCAATGACTTTCAATGTTAGACAATAGTTGGAGCTGATATGCAACTCCTTTCCTTCAATAGAAGTTGCAACTGATGTACAACTTTCATCTATCCATCCATCTATCTATCCATCCATCTATCGATCCATCTATCCATCCATCTATCCATCCTTCTATCCATCCATCTATCTATCCATCTATCTATCAATCTATCTATCGATCTATCTATCTATCTATCTATCTATCTATCTATCTATCTATCTATCTATCTATCTATCTATCTATCTATCTATCTATCATCTATCTATCTATCATCTATCTATCTATCATCTATCTATCTATCATCTATCTATCTATCCATCTATCCATCTATCTATCTATTCATCTATTCATCTATTTATCTATTTATCTGTTGGCCAGTGGTGGCTAGGAGCAGAAATAGGTTATTATTGGAATTAAATTTATATTGATGAGTGACAGTGATTAGAGCAACTTTCTGTGTTGCATTTCTTGCCTGTTGGCTACTGCCAGATTGGTGATTCACTAGCAGAGGGACTCGGTTGAAGCTTGCTCTGGTTTGTGTTTCATTTGACAGCTTTCATACCGGCGCGTTTTCAGCCATCTGTTATTAGAAAGTGGTGCCTAATAATGGACTTGCGGATAGGTTAAAGCTGGGAAAACTTTGGCTGCTCTTATATCGGCAACTACACTCAGAGGAGGCTTTCCTAGCTGTGCTCCTCGTAGTTCTACCTTCTTTTGAGAGTATGAAGAGTGCCCTTTATGCTTCGAGGCATGTAGTGAAGAAGCTTTTGCTACAATGCTTATTGAAAACATTGCAGTAATTCTAGCCTTGTGCAAATCTACTATCACAAGGCATTACCATCAAAAATAAGTTTTTAATACACCTTTTTGAATAAACCTTTTGAGTAAATCCTATTGTTGGTCTTTGTTCATGTGTTATACTTCTTCCAGTTAATAGCAAGGATAAAATTCAGAAATACCCTTATGTGCATACTGTGTTGATTTATAGTGGATGTAGTCTTTTTCAGCAAAGTTAACTGTGCAGTAGCCACTGGGTGTTATTAGAAATTGGAGGCTAATAGCACAGCCAACAAGAACGATTGAAATTAATCCTTTTCATTTACATATACTTCAGCCCTCTTAGCAGAAACAAAGGAACCAATGGTTCGCGTTATTAGGATCTGCATTCTAATAACAGATATTGCAGAAGGCTGGTTGAGCCTCCTCTCATTGTTAATGGGCATTGTTGTAACAACTATCAATTGCAACTCAATGCAAGTTGCACGTGAATCCAAGCAACAGAAATAAAAAGATTTGGTTAAAATCATGAGGAGACTAGACAATGGGGAAACAAACTATTGTTAGACTAATAAAACCAATAACGCCGCAAGCTCCGACTGCTATTGGCTTTCACTCCTGATCGGGAATAAACCATCCAGTCTCCCATCTCAACATTGGCATCTATTATCAGTAAAGCTACTGCTGGTTCTTATAGCACTGCTAATATTCATTTTAGACCTCTAGTCATTACAGAGTTTGCATCATATCAATTGTCCTTTATTCTCATTTTCTCTTTTTCTTCTTTTGTATTCTTTTGTTCTTTATGTAACATGTACATTCTATAATTTCCCATTGCGCACCTTCTCTTATGTTGGGTCATATTTGCTACAGATTTTATTTCTCCACAGTATGGACACGTTCCTTTTGGAGCTTCCAAGCAGTACTTCTGTTGTCTCATTAACATTATTCTTGCCCTCACAATTGTATTACAGCATATACAAATTGTTTCTTATTATCTGTTTATTTTGTGACTTTTCTTGTGGTTCTTTCGGCCAGTAATTCAAGTTGATCATCATCATCATAAGTTTTGTTTTACACTTATGTACATGCTAGCAAGTGTTAGAAAGGGCTTCTTTGAGAGTTTCTCTTCATGCTGTTCAATAGACTTTTTCTGTATGCAGTGACTGTGTTCACAAAAGGCCGGTCAATTACAGTAAAAGGGCCACGTGGTACACTGAAGAGGAATTTCAATCACCTTAATCTGGAATTGACCAGACTTTCTAAGAAGAAGCTCAGAGTTGATGTGTGGTTTGCCAAAAAGAAGGAGTTAGCTTGCTTAAGAACCATTTGTAGCCATATTGAGAACCTCATGAAGGGTGTGATTTATGTAAGTATTCTTTTTTTGAAATCAAAACTAGTAGAATGTTAGTAGGTGTTGCATTGTTTCTTAATTCCAATTAAATATAATCTGTGCATTTCTGCTATTTCATCTGGCCTTTTCTGTTTTAGTTTGTAAAATATGCATGCTTTATCTTAGGAAGTATCATTAGTATTTTATGGTTTTTTATTTACTATCTGGAGATACATGCAGGTAAACATGTGAATTATTTGTCATCATCATTTGTGTTGTGAATGCAAGTGCAGATGTTGGTGCGTAGTTTATCTCTGCTGATTAAATTAAGATTCTTTCAGCTGAATAAACAAAATGAATTGATTAGCTGAATTTGACTGCCAAGCTACCAAAGTGTCTCTTTGCAGAAACTAGTATATTGTGAAAGATGAAAGATCATTGCTGATTTTATGAAATTCATTCTGTTTCGAAGCATGGTAAAATTTGAAATTAGATGATCAGTAATCTTTTTCAGGGCTATCAATACAAAATGAGATCTGTTTATGCCCATTTCCCAATCAACATAAGCATCACCAATGATAGCAAGACTGTTGAAATCCGTAACTTCCTTGGGGAAAATGTGACAAGAATTGTTGAAATGAAACCTGGTGTTACATGCAGACAAGGTGCTAAAGATGAGATCATTCTGGAAGGAAATGATTTGGAACTTGTTTCAAACTCAGGTTAGATGTAGTTTATATTATATGCTCCCAAGGCTACAAAAAGCCTGGTACTGTTGCCAGACTGGAAAGTTTGTTAACTGCATGGATAATTTCAAGGTTTAAGAAATCATGGTGCATATCCAAGGTAAATTCCCAAAATTTTTGTGCATCTTAGATTTTAAAGCTTTTGCAATAATTTAAATTGTTTGAGTTTCACCTCTTCAAATGTGCTGCGACAAAACCACTACACTGATTTTGCATACCCAATATTGAAAAGTGCATGGGCTGGTGTAAAAGATATTGTGGGTGTGCATCAAAGTTTCCAGTCTGGTACTATTTAGACAATATCACTACCATTATTGCATAAAAAGGAATTCTCTGCAATTCTCTACATATATGTGCATATATGCTATGATATGCAAAGTGTTTGTATTCCCTTTGATAACACCTTATAATTTTGACTTTCAGTACACCTATTATTACAGAAATTTTATAGTTCAATATACTATTTGTGGAAGAATGTTATTCCAATGATTGCAAATGTTCTCTCCTCTGCCCTTACCTTATAGGGCTATTCCATAAAGTGTCCTGTCTGGAACACATTTGTTTTGAATAACCACACATCACCCCTTGTCAACTCCTTTCTGGTATATTACAAGATCCTTTGCTTACCTCTAACCAACAACGAGCATATATCAATTATTCAAAATACTGCTCCACTTTTATGTAGCAAGCAAAGGCCTTTGTGTCCCACCTGGAACATCAGAATGGCCATATAGCTGTTATTTGAAAAAAGACAAGTATAGTTTGTTTATAATGAATAAGCTATTTTTTTCATCCAAATTGCGCTGGGGATCTTTTTGCTATAATAAAACCTTACCCTTTGTTGTGGACTATGGTGGTTCCATGAAATATTGTTTTTGTATCAGCAGAAATTTGTGTAGATTGGTACCAAGAGTAGATTACCTCTTCATAAAAAATCAGCAATCTCACATGCCTATTTGCCACCCACTTCCTGTTAATTAACTTTTGAAAATTTTTCAACCCCTTGTATGTATTAGGACCCCTGTTTTTACATTCTTGCATAGAAAGTTTTCAAAGCATGTTCAAAACAGATAGTTTGAACACATCTTTGTCTGTCAGCAATATTTTTCTGCTTCTTGCATTTTCACAGCCATGGAGGCTTGATTTTCTGAATATAGAGAACTTCATAGCAGTGTTATCTAGATTTCAAGACATTTATTCACCCCTTGCCCCCTACTTATTGAGTTTTCTACTGTTTCTGCCCCCTGCAATTATGTACTGAAGAGTAATTGTATCTATTCATTTTATATTAGGTTTTTTCTTGCTATCAAGAAAGAATAGGGTCATGGGAGGGGCAGGAAGAGTACAGCCTCTTAGTAGAAAACTATTGAAATTTTAAGACTTTTGAATGATTGAGACTTGCACATTTGTTGGAACTTTGAGACGTACAGACTTTCGCCTAGAATGCCTTTGCTTGTGGTGCCTTTGTTACATGTAAAATAAATCTGGTTCACATAATTGTGTGGCACTATTGCTGTATAGATAGTTGAACTGACCTTTGTAGCTATAAATGACAAGTATGCCTAGAGATAACTACTAATAACTTTATATTTCTAGCCAACTGTCTAATGGATGTCTTCCTCTTTTGAGTGTAGGAGTACAATTAATTTTGGGATGGTATTCCTTTTCAGCTGCACGCATCCAACAGTCAACCACAGTCAAAAACAAGGACATAAGAAAGTTCTTAGATGGTATATATGTGTCACAGAAGGGAACTGTTGTTGAAATGGATTGAAAATCTTTATCAGAATTCTGAGAACAATTAATGTCTTCATTTTGCAAGTGCTCTCTGACTACATTTCTCTTCATTTGTTCTGCTTTTAGACCAGTTTTCATGATGAAAGATCTGTCTAAGCACAACCTGGTAGATACTGGTCATTCAAAGATGATAACTTGTTTGTGTTGTCAATAAATTGAAATCTGGTCTTGAATATACTACATATAGGTGCAAAGGAAGCCTAGAAAATTAGGCTCAATGTTCATTAATACTAAGCTTGCATGTCTTTGGAGATTGGTGCACTTTTTCTACAAAAATTGAATAATTTGTTGAAAAGTTACTGACCAATCTTTTAAGCAAATGACTTGAGACCTGGGCCATCTTCACAGTTTCATATGAAAACCATTCTGTGACACAAAAGGAAATTATTTCACATTATTCCATTGTGACTTGTAATAAAAGTGACAATGGGAATTTCTAAGACAATTATACAACTGTTGACAAAATATTTTGAAATATAGCTGTTTTTTAACATTAGCATCTTCCAAGAAAGAGGTTTCAAGTCATTTTGTGGTTGCTGTAATAGGCTCCTTGACACTACAGAAGACCTCTGGAATAATGACAAATTTATAGAACCACAACTCAACTACTGACTCCAGGACAATGAAACTTAAGAATAACAAAATAAGTCATCATATCATAACAATAGATGTCAAATTTCCAAACCTAAGGGCTTGAGCTTTAACAATGGCGAAAAATCTTATGTTTGTTTTTGCTATAGAGCAGAACTAAATAAGCAGTGTCTATAGCATAATAATTAAAAACTTGCATACAAACTCAACATAAACAAACCTGAACGATCTGGTTTTAATTGATAAGATTGTGGTTGTGGTCCTGTATCCATAGCAACAAAAATGCTAGGTCCTATTTGCTTAACGATTACTTTATATGCAAATAGTATTGACATAGAGCCTATAGAAACATTCACTCAGGCTTAAAATCAATATTTTCAAAGAATTTTGCATCAAATTTTCTTTATATACGGCCGTGGTCATTCTTCATGACATAAACTATTCCAATTACTTGCTTGACAAGCTTCCACCTCATCCAAATTTGCTGTTTGATCAACTAGTACCCAGTTTCTCTTACATACTGAAGGAATCAATGTTGTCGTACTCAACTCAAAACTCACAATCAATATCAAATTCTTCCTCGCTATAGCACTTGTACAGGAGTTCCTTCTTACCACACACCCTATATGGCGTTAAAACAGCCGGCGTAAACAGGACCGACAATTAAAGGTTTTCGACAAAGCAGCGGCGTTATTTTGATAGCTCTTATATTTGAAACCATTCACTTATCACGTCATCATAGACGGGGTTCTTTTGAACTACTTATACTTGATTGTTGGGATGGGGAGGAGAGGTTGACATGCTGATATGTACAAATATACTCGAATTAGAAACATTTAATAGGTTCGTAAATAAGAATCAACAATCAATAGAACTGACAAAATTTGCGATAAACTCGTTTTTATAAGGATAAAGCTTATAAGAGTAGAGAGGCTCAGAATCAGTAGTGGCACAAAGTGTTAGTAGACCTAATTTCTTCTCTGGCGTTCTAAGGGCCGGTGTTAAATCGCATTAAAAAGGACAAATAAGGTAACAGGCTCTCTAGCCTCAGCCAGCAAATCTTATCTGATTTTATCAATATGGTAGAATTTTCACTAGCTCCAATATTTGGACATCGTGACATGAAGTCCAAAATTTTCGCTGAATTTTTTATTCAATTCTTGTACAGAGATTGTTCAATTCATGTTCTTGTGCAGCTGATTTCTGAGCTACTCAATTGTATCATTATTGAGAAACAATGACCCCACTGGCTACAATCATCGTAGTATATTTGGCGTCGGGTGAAACGTCCTGTCCATTTGGGCAAAATATCTCTTTGAGAGAATGTTTGTCCTTTTGTACAGCTGCTTTATCAATAACCTCATTTGTAGGCTGATAAAGCCTTACAACTAGCAGCTGGTCAGCTAACTTGTTCGTAAGCTCAAGGGTACAAGTGCAGCTGATTGTTTCCAACCACTCACAAGCAAGCACGTCAAATCCTGGGTCCATAGTCCTTCGGCAAAGTTCTTCAAACACAATATCCTTAGCTACCGAAGTTGTCTCTTGGATATTCTTCATACACAAAAGGCTAGCATTCCGTCCTTATTGCTCTAGATTCTGTTTCAAATGAACCCAAACGGGACTAACGTCAAACTTATGGCCTTTCCCAGCGAGGTACCTTACTGCATCAAAATGTATGACGACCAAACTGACATTGCATCTCGCGTCCACGGCAATGGCTACTGCTCGAAACTCGGGAAGCCACAACAGAAATTGTGCCTTGCAAAGCTAGATACCATTATTAAAATTGTTGAAGTTCTTTTATTAATATTATTATTATTTCAATTTGTTACAGACGGTGGCCCATTCAGCTGAGCTAGTTTGCAAGGGGCCGTCTATTTACAAAGTAAAAGCTCAAATCTTGCAAAAAATACATATTTTAAAAAGTCTAAATTAAAAAGTTTATATAACTAGATATGTAAAACAACTATTTACAAATAAGACTTAAAAGGTGCCAGAGATTGTGCACATTTAGCACCAGCTGAGAGACCATTCCACGATTTTGCTCCTCTAAGAGAATATCCTTTTTGCCCATTATTAGTTTTTTTCAGTGGCAACTTCAAATCTCTATCAATGTTTCTTAGGGCTCAACAAGATTGTTGAGAATTTCGAATTAGAAGTTGTCTGAGGTAATTTGGAGCAAGGTCATTGAGGGACTTATAAGTTATTAGTTTTAACTCATTTTCGTTAAGTTCGCTGATCGATCTTAGACCAAGGTTTGCTAATAGTGGTTTGGCAGGGGTATCGAATGCACTGTTAGTTATCACACTAACTGCTCTATTCTGTAGCTTTTGGAGTCTGTTTATGTAAGTTGTGCTACAATACCCCCAGACAGAGGAGCAATATCTACTATGTGGCTCTATTATGCTTATATACAAGTTCTTCAAGATGTTTTGTGGCAAAAACTTTTTTGCATGCTTCAATACTCCTAAGGCACGGGAGACCTTCCGCGATATTGTATCCACGTGCGTTTTCCAAGTTAGATGCCTATCAATTTGAAGACTACGATAGTTTGTTTCTTTTACATTTTTAATAGTTGTGCCAAAAATTTTCAAGTCTAATTCGCCTAATATCTTCTGATGCTTTTGACGAGATAAGATATTGATGGAAACAGTTTTAACTACATTTAACGATAGCTTGTTCCCTTTAAGCCAATTGTCAAGGCGCTCAAGATCCTTGCTAATGGTCTCATTCAGCTGATCTAAACTAGCACCACGATAGTATAGAACAGCATCATCGGCATACATGGCAACAGTACAGTTTTCTATGACTTTAGGAAGGTCATTGATATAGACAAGGAATAAGAGAAGACCAAGACACGAGCCTTGAGGTACTCCAATGTTAACTGTATTGACCCGGGAGTCTGTCCCATTAACTCTACAAAATTGCATTCTACCTGCAAGATAAGACACAAACCAACGCAGTTCACTATCTCGGACCCCATACCTCTCAAGCTTTCCACAAAGAAGTGAATGATCTACAGTATCAATTGCCTTTCTAAGATCGATAAACGCGGTAACAGCCATTTCACTATTATCAAAGGCAGAATACCGATCATCAGTGCTTTTTAATAGGCAGGACACCGTAGAGTGGAGTGCTCTAAATCCAGACTGTTCTTGTGATAAAAGATTGTTGTCATTTAGATATTTGTATAGCTGATTAAAAATCAGTTCTATCAAACAATTGAACACGAATCTATACACATATTAGTTTTTGCACTATCGATACAATATTTATTGTTCTGCTCCATTTATAGTTTGTTTTATGACGAAATAAGGCATAAGCAAAGATTTGAAAAATTAGGTTGTCGTAAAAAACAATGTACAGCCTGTTTTTCAATATTTTTCGTGCTGTAATCACATTTTTTGGCAGCAAAGTTCTTTCCACGTATCTCCTTTCATTTTACTGAATGTGATCAAATTGCCTAGGCATTTTGTCAGGAAGATTATAAAACCCTCTGAGATAAGTGGTTACCTGTTATTTGGCCAAACTCCTAAGAATCTGAATAGCACCAAGGTGCAAATCACGGCACGAAAATGCAACATACTAATTTGATTTGTAATGCACTTACAAGTTGTAGTTCACCAATTTAATGTCTCTAACTGCGAAGATACCACTTTAATGTCTCTAATTGCGAAGATACTGATATCTATAGCTACATCAATCAAAACAATATTCCTCTGTTAAAACAAGAAGAAACAGTTCGTAGCCAAGAAAGCCCACAGCCTTCAAAGGCCAAGGCAATAAACATTGTTATCTCTGCAACCAACAATCACCTCACTTTTGACTAAAACTGGTGACGAGAAGATTTCGTTTGAAAATGCATACTTTTTCACAACATCTCCATTAGCGAAGTTCAAAATATACAATGTACCATCTGTTGAACATATGAAAACTAAATACCCTGCGGAAGCATAATGCCCACCGTTCACTCCTTCGCAGCAGTACTCTGAACAAGGAACAACAGCTGGAGTAGAATAGAGTGGAAAGTCTAACTGAGTTCGCCATACAAGTTTTCCATCATTCGAAATACAGTAAACAGTCTTATCATGGCAACCAACAACAAAATTATAAACTTCCCTTGAAGGAGCGCAGGAGGGCGATGAAAAAATCGCTCCAGATGCTTTAAAACTCCAACGCAAGGTACCAGATCTAGAAACTTTATAAATATGGCCGTCGACGGAACAGAAATAGACATGTTCACCAAAGAACAAAGGTGAAGAAAAGATCGGCTTTTGCATGCATAATTTCCATTGTACTTCACCAGTATCTGAATTGATAGCGACTAAATTTCCACCCAGTGTACCAGCAAATAACATTTTGGAATCTTCTGATAATACTGGACTGCTAAAAATAGATCCTCCTCCACAATGGGTACGCCACACTTGAGCAAGCTTCTGAATATCAATAGCGTACATATGGTGATCATGAGATCCAACGTAGACAAAACCACTACATCCACTCACAACTGGGGAACACTTCACACTCTCTCCAGTTTTTAGCTGCCAGATTCTAGCTCCATTCTTTCTTGATATTACATATATATAGTGATCGTAGCACCCTGCAAAGGACTTGACGATGTTAACAGTTTTCTATACAAACACGTAAGAGGTAAGCAAATGAATGACAAAACAAGCTAAAGAATAAATTAAGAATTAATGAATGAACGATTGATTGAAGAAATATATCACACAAGATAGCTATGTCAAAATCATTTCTATGATCAAAATAATGAAAAAAACAAAGCGAATGAAAAAGTAAGCTGATCTTTTGCTACCAACCTACAATTATTGTCTTTCCATCTCTAGATACCGTTGCTGATGATTCAACCCTACCTCCAAGTTTTGTTTTCCATACGACATCACCACTATCTGTATCAATTGCATAGAAAAAATATGAATGGGAACCGATGTAGGCAATGCTTGATGAATGATTACCATTGCAAACAATAAAAGGTGAAGCATCAACACACTTCAGTGTATCACACAGCCAATGCCTCTTCATCATCGTCAATGAATCCACACTCAGGCTCACCATTATAGATGAGCAAACTGATTTTGACCCAAGAGCAATGCAGTATTCACACACTGAGTACTTACTACCACGAGACACAGAACAAAAGCATCCCGCATCATCTTCTATGCCACCCAAAAATGAATCTATTTTCAATGGTGATGTTCTGCTAGAAATGAAGGCATCTTCAGGTGTGCTACTAACTGGCTCCATATTTCCACAATAAAATTTACAAACATGTTCTTCTTGTTGAGAGTCTACAATCCTGCTATTCAAGGAAGTTTTAGAGCCTTCTAAAACTCTTTCACTAAAATTTGCCTCACGCTTGTCTCTTGCTACAGAAGAGCACCCATCAATACACCTTGTCAAAGAGTTGCGTGGCATAACACGTTGGCAGTAAGGTGCCACGTCAGCGTGTGTCTGCGATCCCTTTTGCCATGGATCAGACTCGTCATTTCCTACGGTATGAAGAGGTGTATCAGAATTGTGCTTTGTATTGTCTTTTCTCCCAGTCAGTTCTTGGATTGCTTTTCGTTTCCTTCCAAGACTCCAGTCACTCTCTAGTGAAAAATTACCAACCGATAGGAGACACTTTTCATTTGAAGCATTGCATTTTACTCTGGCCCTCTCTTCTTCTATTTGTATACCTGAAATAGAACTACTATCATTGTCACGCATAGCTTGTCTCTTAAAATGTCCTTCCCGGTCACGCTGTGTTTCTAAGTTGTCCAATCCCCCTTCTAGGTGCATATCAACTGTTTTTTTCTCTGTGTCTCGATTGGGTAATTCCAACTTCTTCACCCTTTCTAATTGTTTAGCTAAGTACGTGCTAAACTCTTCGAAACTTTTTGATGTAATCCAGTCATATAAGGATGACAAAAATATTTCATCACGTGGTAAATGTCGAAAGTATTCATGGATTTGGCTCTCTAGAAATATTGCAGCAAAAGAATCCCCACCGTTTTCTATGAAGTTCTTCTTTCTGTCGTACGTCTCAAAATCGGGCAGTTGCCTACGAATCGCATTTTCAAAGAAGCCAAACAAAATCTCCTCTAAACTTTCGGGATTTATGGTATGTTCTTCTAGAAAGTAATTCACAATCGTTTGCTGCAACTTCAACCTATCCTTCTTCCCATGTAAATTCAAAGGAATCTCTTTCAAGAACACAAACCTTATAAATAAGTGACTTTCGGATAATCTTGAGCAAATTTTACTCGATACACACATTTTGACATCTTCCTCGGCATAACCGTCTTTTGCTACTAGGAATAAAACCAAGTTTCCTATAGCTGCAGTTGCTTTCTTCACATAAATACAAATACTTGATGTAACAGCATCAGCTTCCTCTGCCACTGCTTCGATCTGCTCCAAATCAACAAACTTTCCAAATATCTTGACTCGATTATCTTTTCGCCGTATGTAATAAATTTTGCCATTCTTCATGAGTCCAATGTCACCACTTGGTCGCATCGTGTTCTGCAAGCTTTCTTTCTCATCACCAATAAGGCAAACTCGATTTTTTCCACCTGTGTATAAGAGATTGTTGGTCACAGTATAAGATAGAAACGTCAGTTCAAAAAAAAGAAGGACAAGGATCCTGTAAAAATACTAAGTAGAGCAAGACAATTTATTGGCTGCTTTACATATGTAAAATACCCATCTCCAAATACAGGAAGTGGCAATACGAAACCCTCATCTTAACCCCTAAATATTCTAGACATTGCTATAACCAATTGCGGAATAGTTCTATTCTGCTACTCAAAGTAACAGTGATTGGTAGAATAAGCAAAATAAATATGTACCAATCCAAATCTCCCCATATCCTTCAAGCACAATAGCTCCATGTTCGCTCCGTAATTCAATCTTTGTATCACTAAGTGGAAGCCCAATGGATACCTCTCTGTGCACAAGGTCTTCATCATATTGATGGTTCTGCAAGCATTTTTCTTCAAGGAAGCCAGTACTACCACTTGCCAAATCCATAGAACATAAATCTACTCTTTCTATTGATGCCCAAGATGATACTTCAGATATGCCATAAATATTGTAAAGCTCAATCATGTGTGGCCTTTTAATGAACTTCTTCAGTTCAGCTATTGATGGAAATGGTTCTGCACCAAGACAAACAACACGAAGGCAAGTGCAAGTGATGTCTTTCCCATTTTGTAGTAGAGAGTTGCTGAGTAAATGAAAAAGTGATGGTGTTACCTGAAACGCAAAAATTGGCTAAAGGAAAGGAAAACAAGTGATGTCAATGAATGACTCATTTGTCAACATAAACAACTAAGAACCAACAGATTGAGCATGGTTTAATGAGGCTAGAGTCAAAGTCCTCCCCACACCAATGGCGCATAAGGCAGCACCCATCTCCATTTCAGTAGCCCTAGGCCACTCATCTGTGCCGGCAGAGAAGGCTAAAGTGGGGGGCTGGTCCACTGGTAGCTCCACATGTTTAATGAGGCTAGAAAATAGTAAAAAATGACACAACATTGAAGCTAATGTAGTAGAGAATTACTACAATTCAGACTACTAGAACTCTCCTATATAGCATTGGCTGCTTCAGCATAATATGAAAAAAACATGCAAATTATTCTCTATTTAAGAGCTATAAAATCTGAGCAAAACTCTACCTGCAAAATGGTTGTTTGGTTTCTTTCAAACAAAACTTTGCACAGATTTCCAGCTTGTTTCAATAATACATTAGGTACAATCAACAATGTAGCTCTTGCAATCACAGAAATGAAAATCTGGACAATGCTTGCATCAAATGTAAGTGGTGAAGACATGAAGATGGTATCTTTGGAGGTCACATTAAATATTTTGCTAGACAACAAAAGTATAATGATAAATCAATGAGTCACATATAAGCTCTTTACTGCTGCTATGGCTGATAGATGGAAACAGAAAAGGTTCAAACTAAAGTATAAAAATTACTTCTAGTAGTTGATAGCTAGAAACATCCAGTCATCAACAGCCTGTCCAAACTCAATTTGTATGCAATTCTCTCTGACAATACTACATAAACTCATAAGTTTGTATGTGCATATCTATAGTTAAGTTGTAACCTAATTAAGGCCATTCCAGTCAATTCAATTAACATTAACAGACATAGGTGAAACAGCACCAGAAATAGGTTGTCAAAGAGTGGCCTCAATCATCAAAGTGTCCCCTTATAAGATAATTTCCCAGCATGCTTCTGCTTTCAAAATATACAGCATAACAGCAAATGCTCTGAGCTTACTGTAAATCTGTGATGTTTGGCACAATGCATTTTCCAGGCACTTTTATCACTTTCTGTTGACCCGTGCTACCAGAACTAGTTACTACAAACTCTGCATCTTCTCTACACAAACAGGGAACTATGTTTTGAAAATGAATTTCGACAAATACCAAGCCTTTAAGGCACTTTAAAGGATGCCATATCAGTCTGTGCTTTCCTCTGTGTTTGGTAAAGGGATGATGTCCAGTTTGGCTACAAACAATGGCATATCTGACACTATTTGCTTGGAGAACTTCACAGATTGTCCTTTCATGTCCATCTAATTTCAAAGGGTAGCATACTAATTTCAACTTAATAAGTGCAAATAGCATGATTACTATTTCCATGCTATTTTGCGCATCTAGACCAATGTAGTCACCTTCATCAACATATTCTTTAATCTCGGCAACTATTTCTTCAATTTTCTTGGCCAGATCTCTGTATGACAGCATCTTTGTGGATGCAATATCATCAAAGACTAATGCAGTGCCTGAAGGACAATTGGTAATAAAACCATCAATAATTTCTCCAAGACTGTCAGCTGATGTCATGATTGTGTTCTTGTCTCTCAATTATATGTCAACAGGGTAAGTGAAGCCAACTTCTGTTGAAGTATGTGCATTTTTCAACGTGAATTATTTTTAGAATGGTTCCATGAAAAGCAAGATGAATCCTTTCTGCAGTATGCATTTGATGGAGTACCAACCATGTTCTTCCATCCTGACAGCACATGTTTCATCAAACCCAAGTAGAGTAAATGAAGTGGCTGAATCTTGCAATTACTGGCAAAGTACCAAGATCATTCCATTTTCTTTCAGTATTCAGGAGAGCTACTTTGCTTTTCTACACAGGACTAATACAGCCCCCTTTCAGAAGAGGAATGCCATTTTGTGTTACATAGACCTAAACAGTTCTAATGCAGTCTCGTAATACTTACGAGACTGCCGTTGTCTCTCATTTTGCGACATTTGGTGAAAGAGAATTTGACCGATAGATATGAATTTCGAAGAGGAATTTAACCTTCTTTGCAGCCATGAAAAGCTTAATAGAGACAAAGGCTATGTCATGCTTCAATCAAAGCTATCATCTTTTGATGATAATGATGTAGCTGCTCTCGATGCGCTTCAGGAGAAAGCGTTAAATGCCCTACAAGTGCCTGATGATTCCACAAAATGGGAAACAAAATTTGGCAGCTTGCAAGCTGCTAAGCTGATGATTGAAAGTAGCAAAGCTTCTTCTAGCTTCCAGGATAAGGTGAAAGAACTGTCTCTTGATTTGATTGGACATAGCGAGTTTCGTGTGAGAATCGCTACTGGTGAAGTGCTTGGAGCCCTGTGTAAGCACGTAAGCCCAGATGTTTACACGTTTTGCGAAGCAAGACTCGTGCAAAGCATAAAAGTAAACCTAGAAAGACAGATACCTCCCGATATAAATGAAGATTTTGAATCACTTAAAGATGCTAAAGATATATTTCATGACACAGCTGGCTGGAAATGTTTGGAAACAAGTATGAAGGGATTGAAGTCTGTCATTGAAGGCTGTCAGGAGTTTTTCCTGCAGTTTTTGAATCAAGAATTGCTAGATCTCATATTTGAGACATTAAAGCATACAAATCGATTTGTAAGAGAAACTGGATATTATGTTTGCTCGGCTTTAGTTAGGTATGGGGTTAGGTCATCAGCTCAATGCACAGATAATGTAAAAGACTTTGGTTATCAACTTGCAGCTCATCTGAAAGATGGCCTTTCAGACAATTGGAGTCAAGTGAGAATGGCTGCATCAGTAGCAACCAGAGAGTTTTTCCAAGATATAACAGAAAATGATCGTGATCAATACTATGGCCTGCTTTTGCCACCAATGTGCTTAAATAGGTATTATTTAGCAGAGGGTGTCAGGCTTTTCAATCAAGAAACTTGGAGGCAAGTTGTTGGGGAGCATGGAAAAGAGCTGGTTGGGAAGTATGTGAAGGAAATTGTCAGCTTTTACATTTTGCAAACACTTTCTGACAACCATGCTGTAAGAGAAGCTGCTTGCCATTGTATGGCTGAGTTGGCATCAAAAATCCACTCCTCTATTGTAATGCCTCATGTACCAGAGCTGTTGGGTGCACTAATAGTTTGTTTTAAAGATGAAAGCTGGCCTGTACGGGACACTGCCTGTGTGGCTTGTGGTAGTTTTGTAAAATCGTTTCCGGAGGAGTCAAAAGGCTCTATGCAAGAACTCTATCCCTTGTTCTTTACGAATCTATCAGACCCAATACCATCAGTAAGACAAGGGGCTTCTATTGCCCTTGCGAATATTGCTGATGCATATGGTGATGAAGCAACCAAGAGGATATTTGACAAAGTCAGAAATGGTTTAGCTTTGGTTGAAACTCAGAAAGATAATGCAGATCGGTTTCATAGCTTGGAGAAAGGCCCAACTACTTATGGAGTTGCCAAGAGGCTTAGAGCGGAAGATGAGAGTTTACATACAAATCAGCAAATGTATTCATGTGGCTCACTAGCTCCCAAAATGAGTCGTGGTGGAGGCTGCTCAAATCATTCATTCAAAAGGGATTCCCAGCCATGGGAGATGACAGATGGGTGTATTTATGCAGTTGCTGAGCTGGCCAGGGTTAAATGTGCTTTAAAACCTGCAACAGATTGTCTTCCATTGCTGGCTAAAGCCGCAGGATTTAGACACTACAATCAGCATTTTCATTTACTTGAAACACTTTGCTGTCAGCTGCCACTTATTGCTAAAAGAATTGGAAAGAGGGCATTCAAGATGTACCTGGAACTATTTCTTGATTCAATTTTTGATGCACTAAGAAGTGATAATCAGTTAACAAGCACAGCAGCACATGATTGTCTGGTCAAACTCGCAGATCTTTTAGGGCATAATATTTTTAGGGGAAGAGTTGAAAACTATCATCCACATTATGTGCAAGAGCTGGATTCAGTGATGAATGCAAGAATACCACACTCTTAGCAAAAACTATTGATTATTCAAACATCATCATTTACAAGAAACTATGCAGAATATACACATCTAGCATGACATTATCTCATTCATACTATATATAAACTGAGTTATAATTCAGTTTGATCAACATTTGTTCTGCTGTACTGTTACCTACAACTGCTCCCGAATTGTGATTCATACCAATAGAACTTAATGGTTCAGTGCAGACAAATGTGTGGTAAATGATATTGCTATTGCTATTTCCTGCAAAGCATAGCATCCATGGACTTTAACACTATTTTGAGTACATAACTTGAATATACTACATAACTCAAACATTTTAAGTAATATGTAGTGAATGATCTATTATAAGCAAGGTATGATCATTATCTGATCAGTTATCTATTTCTATGGAATGTAAACAAAGTGTACCCTCTGTGACAAAAGAAGCCTGTTTTCAAACTACATCATCTATGACACTCCTATTGAAATTCCCTATAGTTTGACAACACCAGCAACATTTCTACTAGCGTGAATTGGCTGGTTCCTTAACTGGATGGGAAATTGTCCATCTGTTCTTGGGGCTATATACAATTTCCTCATCACCTTATTTTGCAATTTTTGATAAGTTTTTTACCTGTGGTAATAAAATGATGCAAGAAATATAGTATTTCATATAAGTACTAAAGTAAACACTAATGATTCATGAAATCAAATTCTCTATCCAATGGTAAACTTATTGATAATGTTCTCTTTTCAGCATCCCAGTTTGCTTTGCCATTTTTACTGTCAACTTTGTGTGGTAGATGAAGGGCCAAGCGACTGAAAAATAAACCAGTTCATTTTTGAGATAGGAAGATATGCCTGATAGGATATAATTCTCAGGTAAAGATTAAATTTTCCAAAATATTTGATGTGGGTAGCGTGAGATGCCACAACCTAAATTTAAAATATCTATGTTCTATCACCTGTGATTAAGTAAGTTCTGTTGATGCTAATAATCTATATTGTGATTTGATGCTGCAAATCTTATCCTATGTTACACACATGATAACATTTCATGACATCTGGGTAGCTTTCATGTTAAGTTCCTGTTCTGAGTAACTTAGTGGTTGTTCTAAAACACCCCTAATCATTGAAAAGACAGCTACAATAATATGGATACAACTATTTGGTATAAAAGATAAATACTATATTTGTAAATAAGTGATGATTCATACTGTTTTGGTGATCTGCAATCCAAGAACTTGTCCTGTACATCAAGATCTATAGCTGCTCTATTTGTATTGGGTAATACTATTTTTATCTGCAAATGTGGAAGATGTGAATACTCAGTCATAGACCATCAAATTCATAAAACTGCCAATTATATTTTGGTAGTTTCATGCCTTCAGTGAGTTTTTTAAAACCATTATTATGCACACACAAAAACTAAGCAATGAATCCTTAAAATTTTTGTAGCTCTTGGGCAACATCCTCAGTGAGACTTCTCACTGAGGAGATGTCTGAATGGTGAAAAATATTTGATGGCATATTGCTTAGTGTTCATAATTATTTTACAAAACTCACTCAAGGTATGAAACTAAAAAAATACAATGTAAGCTATAACACATGGAATCTAATCTGTCCATTGGCAAGAGGTACCAGTGATTGAAAAGACCAAACTGTCCTTAAACAGAATTTAAAAACAAGCCTGCATATAGACCAGACCTTTTTTCTACTTTTTTGCTTTGAAAACTAGGGGCTTGGCCTGGGTGGGGTGCATCATTTCTCAGGAAAAATATGATTCCATTAGAAACACAATTATTATAACCAAACCACATAAACCCATTTATGTGTCAGCACTTTGCATTATTTTGCAATAAATACTGTGTAACTTTTGGCTTTCAGTTTCAATTGATACAAGA
>WIPJ01002909.1:10315-20668 GCA_018155075.1 Cassiopea andromeda | reverse complement strand
ACTTGTATTTTATATACAGCTTGGCTTAAAGGTTTTTACTTGTAGAGGAAACTGGAAATCGCCCTGCAGGACAACAATAAAATGTTGATACAAATTTGTAAGAAGGTCAGGCCTTGAAAAGAGAGGCGCTTGAGTGACCACAAGCCCCTCCACAGTTGCCTCGCAAATCCTAATGGCTCAATTATTCAAGCTCCTAGAATTGATCAGCTATTTACATTGAAGATATGCAATTAAGAGAAATATTTTGCCTGATTCTTCCTTGAATATCTATATAACAATAATTAAATGCTCTTTCCCTCTCCCTTGGAATCAGAAGTTCTTATGTATGGAGTCACATCATGGACAAAATTTGTAGAATGAGTTTCACCATGTCATTACAATAAAAGTATTGAGTCCATTTTGATCTCAAGTAATATACTAAAACATTGCTTTATGGGCCCCTAAAAAGTACTCTCAAGGGAGTACATGCCCATACTTCAACCAGGACACCACTACAAAAACAGTGTAGGTACTTGATCAAGTGTCTTAATGAGTTGAGGAACTTGACCAATCAATTACCCAACATTTGCTCATTTTAAGGCCTGAAGGAGATGAAGAGGTGAAGAAATGATTGTTAGGCTTTGTTATTAGAACTTTTGTTGCAGAGCATGATTAAATTAAAGAACCAAATAAATATAATTTTTAACATTTGGATGCCTTAAAGTTGGCTGCTGCTTCTATAAAATGGCAGCTTTTAAGCAGGTTTCTACAATATGTAGATATTTCCCTGTTTATCTATGCTAATTTTAAGATCAGCAGATGCAAAGTATAAAGAGGAGGGTAGCATAGCTGTTAGAGGAATAGTTTCCAAATCCCATACTCAAGTTTTGGCTGAAAGCTGGCTCACTGTCAGCCCAGCAGAGAATTGGCACATGGTGGCAGCACTAGTGAGATAAAGGCAATGGGAAAGGAACTGGCCACCCTACCTTACATACTAATGGCCCTGGGTAAGTGTCCCCTCTAATAGGCACTTTCCTGTGCTCAAAACTATATGGGACCCCTACCTTTACATAAAACATCAGCTCACAGATTGGAGAATAATACATGAGCAAGGAAGTATTTGGAATTGTGCACAATGCTCTTGCTTTTTAGAGCTTCTGCATTTTTGGGACAAAACTACTGATAGAACTATTGCAAGGAATAAGAAGGATCATACAGACCAATAGATCTTCACAGCAAGCAGTTGATGAATTTTTACCAGACATACCAAGAAACACATCATCTGTTGTAACCTGTTGCTTAAACATTATCTCATACCTACAAATGCAAGCATAATGAAAGCCAAATAATGCTTCAAAGATGAGCTGTTGGAATGAACCTAGCATATTCTGATACAAGATTATCACTTGCAAGCTGTCGAGCCATTTTGAAACTATAAACTACCAAAAGTCCTAGAAACATAGGTCCTTGCTTCTTTGTCACAAATTCTAAAGGATGTACCGATAATAATCACATTCAAACATTGCCATTCAAGAATCAAAAGCAAATTGTGGATAAAAAAAATTGATTGATAGATTGCCTATGATGATATAGGAAATAAAGACAAATAAGAGCACAAAAATGCTTCAACAGTGTCATCAAACATAGATACATACTCTGGGCTTGGCCGAGGATCTAGATCTCTGTCATCAAAATTGCCCACTTCTACCTCACTCTCATCCCAAATATCTTTATCTTTAGCATGTTTTCCTTCTTGCTCTAGAATAAGAATAACCATTCCAAGGTGATACACCAAAACAAAGAAATATAGAATCACTAATTTTATACTGTTTCAAGCTCATCTGCATCAAAGATGTGGCTAAAGTGTTATAATCTGGGACCTGTACTTTTCAATGTTAACAACAAACAGCTCCAACATATATTTACATACATGACTTCAAGCCAACCAAAAAAGCTCAATCAGAATAAAAATTCCATTTGTTCTATAGTTAGACTGCTTTGTGCTTAGAAAGTAGGTAGCCAAAAACTACATTTTTTATAAAGATGGCAAGGCTGGGGAGTTTGTCACATTTTGCTGAACTTTTAGGTGTGCACAAGGAGATGTTAAAGTATCCAAGTCTGCAAATGAAAGTTTTGCACTTCAACTTTCAGACTTGAGATATAGAAAGTAGTATTTTATATAGCATTCAAATTTCTGAAGAACTTGAGAGAAAAAGTGACAGATTATATTTTGTAAAACATGTTTCAATTGATTCTTCAATCATCTTCAATTACAGATTAGTCATGTTCCATGTGTTTAGAACTCTGTAGAAATGGTTAATTATTCCCTATGGTGTCCTACAACAAAATACAATCAAGTGAATTAATATGAAATAACAAACTGCTGATAAGAACATGTAGCAAAATAAAAATAAGAAGTAACAGGAAACATGATGTATTAAGATGGAAATAGGTGCAGGGCAACAAGCAAATGCAGTAATGGGAATAGAAAATAGGGCAGAATAAAATAATAAATGAAAAAGAACAAAAAGATTATAGATCTAATGCTAAGTTAGCATGATCTAATTGGGTGCTCAAGGTAGACTTGAGTCAGTTGATGTGTAGGGCTTCCTTTAGTTTTATTTGATAGCTGTATTTGGGGGTGTCTAAGATGATGAAGCAGTTTTTACTAGACACTTTTTTGCAAGAAATAGAAGAGATTAGATGCTTATAGATGTGTGAGTTCTTGCCTCTTGATATATGATCACAAACATGAGTAATTTCAAAATTACTTGCATTTGTGAGTAATTTGTGTTTATTTCCAGATTCAAATTTCTGATCTGTGTATGGAGCAAAATGAGCATTGACATTGCAAGTAGCAAATTTCTTGTGTCCATGAAGGTATATATGAGTTAAAAGCAAACTAAAAATATACCTTGTCACAAACAATGTGCACTCTTTCACACCTCAAGGAACATGAACAAGCAATGCCTTGTGTGTCCAGATAAACTATTTTGCAGTTTAGTAAAATTAACAAGAAATGCCTAATGTTTTCATAAAACATCTGGAAATTGGCAGAACTATATCAATTTTACAACAAAATGTTGTAGTTCAATTTGCAATAAATTTTTGCAGGTTTTTTTATCAATATTTTCTCAATGAAGTTAAAGGATTGTAAAATATACAAATTAGTTATCAAAAGCAAACATCAGGAATGAGGAAACATAAGGATTTTACTTATTTTTTATATTTAGCTGCTACTACACTTACCAATTAGACTATTAACTTAAATTATTTTAACTAATTAGGGATTTATTAACATACAACAAATTTATTGGGATGTTATTTTGATACCAACAAAATAAAAATCAGTATTCAGGATTTTGACAGGCAACAAAATATTTAAGATGGTAATTTTGTGATATTTATCTTAGTTGTGTTTTGCAGGCTCACATCAGCTCTATGCATGCATAGATATGACACTTAAAACCCCAGGGTTCAAACATTCAACGTTAGCGTACACATGATGTCCAAAGATCAAAAGGACTATGGCAAGTTTGTATTTTAATACTGTAGGCCAGCACACCAAAGTATTTAGGCTAGTCCACGCCGCCACGCAAGCTAACTCCACGCAGAAGATCTTCGGGCCCACAGGACTCTGATGTGCTTCATAAGAACTACTTTTATTTTCCATAAATTGGGATTTTTATAGGCATAAAGAAAGGAAAGAGTATCTATGACTAGGAATCTTAAGAACACCATTTACCTGCATCATTACTACTTTTGATTCTGTTTTCCTGCTGTCCAATAGAGCCTGGTGTTGGATATAAGCCACTTGCCGATATCTTTATAGAAAAAGCATAATAATACAATACTTGATTACGAGAAGCAAATTATAGCTTTTTCAATATTTCTTCAAGGGTACGCCATTGGAAAAATGGCACTTCTTAAGAGATATCGGATATCGGAAAATTCCCGCGTGTGTGTGCAAAAACTAATTACTCATATGAAGCAACTTCGAAGTCTTCAAACAAGAAAGAAGCTAGCATCAAGACATACTTTCAATTTTTTCCTACCTGATTATCTTCTAGATCTGAATCATCATCTTTTTCTTGCAAAAGCTCTGCCAGTTTCTGAATCGGAAATGTATTCAAGCCTGTCGCCATTTTGTTTCTAAGTAAACAGCTTATAGTTGTTGTGGCTGTGAGAGCCCCGTTGATAACACATAGTGTCGAATAATTGAAAAATATTTTGCAAGCATGTTCAGAAAGCTTCAATCCACATTTCCAGAAGGAACAATTTTTATATCTTGCGCAGATCAAAAGTTATCGACATTACAAGCTATCCATCTTTTCTTTTAATGTTTCCTTGTGTCAGTAACGCTTTTATCGTACTATATGTATAGTGAACATTATACATTAAGGACATTAATGTATAATGAACATTAAGGAACTATTAAATCCACATTCAAAATTTAGCTCCTTGTATTTCAGTCCGTGGCAAATATTGCGATTTCTAAAAGTTAGTGTGAAATGCCCTTTGATGTTATTCCCTCCTGCAACTGCAAAACAGTGGCAGCGCCACTTGGGGGAGGACTGGAGGACATGTACCCCATTTCTCGTCAAGATGAATTTGCTAATTCGCTTGAGTAAATGCTAGGGTTGGGGTGAGGAGCCTTTAGCAAGATGTTGAAATGGGTGTAGCAGCCAAGCCACGTTGCCATTTTATGGCTTGGCCCGGAAATCTATCCTCATTCTGCCATTTGCTGGAGCTGCCTCTGCTACAAAAGCATGCCCTCCCCCAAAGGATTCGCTTTTGAGTGCACGTGGTGAGTGCTAAGCGACCAGTCATCAATGCATACTTTAAGAAATTTTCAGTAGTGGGGTAAAACTGAAAAGGGCCTGTTGTTTCCATAGAAACATTAAAGTAGATGAATATGTAGTGTGATTCAAATGCAGGATTTACAGAAACCTAATAGGGACAACAACCAGGGACACTTGCGAATAAAAGGGCAAGGGGGCAGGATTCATCCAAAGGGCACCAAAGATATGCTTTTGGTGTCATACCAATTAGCTGTCTCTTTCATCATGATGTATGCGAAGTATTCAAGGGTGCTTTAGGTAATTCTGAACGGAACGAGCAGACTACCGAAAAGTACACTGTGAAAAATGAGTCTTCCCAAACGCGATCACAACATGCACTGTTTCCATCAATGTTCTCTGGCTAAAGAGCTTATCATAAGACTTGTAAAATTTAAAGGATTTTATTGAAGCATGATTCTCAAAAACTATCAACATGATAAGTGTTCTCTCATACCCATTAACATTAGGGTTCCCAAGTGGCTGGAAAATGTAGCTTCGGAATTATTTGTTACAAATTCAGAAAATGATACACTAATAACTGAGTCAAGAACTGTTTCAGATATCATGAACAGATATTTCATCAATGTTGGCAGAACAACAGTAAAAAAGAGCCCAAGAAAAGATTCCATTCTATCTCTGGGACCAATATTATTTGTTACCAAATAGTTATTAACAAATAATTATAATTATTGTGTTCGAAAATCATAGCAGCATTATCAGCATGAAAAATAGTTTGAAGCTACGATCGCTTTTTGACTTTCAGCCTATTACAAAAGATATGGTGAAGGAAATTTTCAGTAATAAAAAGCATGTGGCGATGACATGGTAAGTGCTCGATTCCTAAAACCCACTGTTGACATACTTGCAGGACCTTTAGTAAATAGTCTAAACAAGTGTATCCTCCAAGGAATATTCCCTACTTTGATAAAGATGGCGGTTGTTTCCCGGGTATGCAAAAAGACCCTTTCAACAAGGAGAATTATCGACCAAATAGTGTCCTAACAGCTCTCTCTAAAATCCTTGAGAAAGCAATAGAGCACCAACTATCCCCGTTTCTCAACCGTAACTTCTCAAACTTCTTATGTGCCTACAGACAACTATCCAAGGCCTTTGACAGCCTCCCTATTAATCTACTAATTGCAACATTAGCTGCATATGGAGTTCGTACAACTTCACTTAAATTATTAAGAAGCTACCTCACAGAAAGAAACAAATGGTGAAGGTAAATGGATACTTTAGCTCATGGAAAGCCCTTAATCAAGGAGTGCCATAGGGCTCAATACTTGGATCACTGTTCTGCGACGTCGTTGTTAAAGATATCTTGGACCACTGTTCTGCGACGTCGTTGTTAAAGATATCTTTCTCTTCATTCAGGTGGGCTCCTTGTGTAACTTTGCAGATGGCAATACAATTTAAATCTCTGCTGAGAATGCTCATGAACTCCATAGATTAATTCAACTCAATGCAAATAGATGCATTGAATGGTTTAATTCAAATCACATGACAGCCAACCCATCTAAATTTCAGTCTTTAATTGTAGGTAAAAACGATAGTTATATCAAAGAATTTCAAATAGATAATGAGTGTAATATTAATGTAAATAATGAAGTAACTCTTCTTGGAATTCATATTAACCAACAGCTACAGTTTGACTCACATATTCATAAAATCTGCAGCAAAGCAGCAATGCACCTAAATACAATGACGAGACTAGCTAAATTTATGGGTAGCAAAGAAAGAGAAGTAATTGTGAATTCATTCATACTTTATCTCTTCAATTACCGTCCTTATAATCTGGTCATTTTGCAGCAATGCAAGTCAAAAGAAACTCGAGAAAATCAACAAGAGCTCCCTAAGATTAGCAATCTCTGATACTTTATCGAACAGTACTCGTTTAGTAAAGGCTAAATCCACTATAATTCATTCTTTGTATTAGGCTGTTGGCATTAGAGATTTACAAAGCTTTCCAAAACGTGAATCCACCCTTTACGAGAGACAGTTTTACCTCGAAATCCATTAATTATAATTTTCGACAGAATGATGTTCTTTGTATCCCAAAGGTAAAAACTACCACTTGCGGTATAAATCTCTACGTTTTTTGGGTCCAAAGATATGGAGCTCTCTCCCAAATGAACTAAAATCATCACAAAATATTAATCAATTCAAAGGTCTGGTAAAAGATTGGTATTTAACAACTCATTGTGCTCGCGATGCTTGCAGCCAATAATCTCCACAATGCAATCTCCACATTGGTTAATTTTAGTGTATATTAGTGCCGTATCACTATTGCAAAACTAATGGGAAAACCGCATAAATATTATCATCTCTGAAGTTTCTAGATTGTCTATGTACTTTCACCACTATCGCCGGATCCAAGTTCTTGGGCTCTAGTAGGAACCATTGTCTTTACCTCTACTTTAGTGAAAACACTTTTTGTAGCATGTGTGCTGACCCCAATAAGGCGATCTTTTGCAAGTCTGTAACGTTGATGTTTCCCGGTATTTTACCTATTTCCTTTTCAATGCCCTTCTTAAATACTCCTGGTGTTCCTATAATGAGCGAGGTAGCATAGTGGTTAGAGCGCATGCCTCCCATGCGGATGGTCTAGGGCTCGAGCCCGACTCGATGCCCTGACTGAACGCTCGCTCACTGTTCATCCAGCAGCAAATGGGTACCCAGTGGGAACACTGGGGAGATAAGGCGGCGAAGGAAAGGAACTGGCCACCCTAACTTACATGCCGATGGCTCAGGATAAGTGTCCTCTCTAACAGGCACTCCCCTTCGTACGAAAGTATACGGGACTACCTGTTAGTGCTACATTTTTGTTATTTCTATTTCCAGATCTTTATACTTAGAAAGTTTCTCAGCTACTTTGATTGATGTATTTCGATCAGTTGGTTGATGTAATCTGTCTCGTTTAACTCGGGACATCCTGCTAGAATATGGCCGATACTTTCGTCGTACTTGTTGCATAATCAGTACAGTGGGTTTGTTCCGTCTTTGATGATTCTATGGTGGTACAATCGGGTGGCTAAGCTTTTGTCTTGGGCTGCAATTATAGTCTACATCAGTTTCCTTGATTCGCGATGGATATTGTCCATGCATAGCTCTACTTTCCCACTTTCTTTTGATACTATCTAGGGCTTGGGCTTTTGCGTGTTGCTTCACACTCTTTTCAAGCCCAGTTACTGTCTCATTGCCTTTTTTTCTATCCCATTCAAATTCATTTCTTATGTAAATTTACTAGCATAGCCTCTTATTATGACTTTTTATTCAATTCATGTAGGTTAACAAACATTAGGAGTGGATATTTAGATTTTTTCCAGATAAGTTGTTAGGTCAGCTGCTGTTCTCGTTTAAATTGTTTAGGTCATCCAAATAAAAATGGTGGTTGATTTTCCTTTTTTCGATCTCATAACCATACCTCCTATTGTTTAGCAGAGTACTCAATGATCCCAAAGCAAGGCAAAAAAAGGAACGGGGATAATGAGTATTCTTAAAATATGCCACTATTGATAATAATCCTTTTTGAGTTCTTGGTTTCATTGCTGTGATTAAGATAGAGGTTGTTCTTCATTTCTTCATGCTTGCATGTATGAAAGTAATCACTGCTGGATTTATTTTGAACATCTGCAGGCACTTAATAATCCATGAGTGTGGTATACTATCGAACGCTTTCTTGTAATCAATCCACTCTGTTGATAGGTTTTTTTGTTTCTTTTACAGCATTCTAGGACCATTTTATTTATCAGCAGCTGGTCTTTACATCCTTAACTTTCTCTCTTGCATCCTTTTTGCTCAGTTGGCTATAGTTCATTCTCTTCAAGAAAGCATAGCTTCTTCCACTAAGGAAGAATGCTAAAATTTTGTACAATGTTGGCAAACAAGTAATTGAGCGATAGTTCTCCGGATTATTACTATTAATATCGTAAAGAAATAAGGGAACTCCGTTACCAATCTCTGAAACAGACTTTACAAATGATAACATTTGGGCTATATAGCGCCGCAGAATAGAGCGTTAGGCCATGAGACATTAAAGTAGGTCATTCAAGTATCACAGGGGGTCTAGACGCCTGTCCTTTTCAGCAAATGAACAAAAGTGCCCATTTTGTAGTGCCCCCTCTATATCACAAAGGGTGTTATTCTAAGAATAAAAGTTGTGATTATGAAAATTTCTGGAGCTTCGCCCCTGGCCCCTTTTTCCTCCCCTGCCATGATAAAAATTAGCAATAAGCATCATTGGTCCTCAGAGCAGCGATATCAGTAAATCTTCCACATTATTTCCTCCACTTACGAATCAGGAAAACAATATTCACAGGTTGTACCTTCTTTCAGACAGTTTTGATGTGTCCTTTTCATGGAATGGACCCATGCCTCCGAAAAATTCCTAGTTGCGGACCTGTATCTGTAACGTAGTTCTATTTTGCCTTGAGGGTGGCATATATTGTAGATAGTCCCGTCATTAGCAAAATACAAATAAGCGTCGACTTTGGTTATAAATGTGAAAAATGTCCTTTTTAGCACCACAATTGTATCAGAAAAGACATGAAAATGTAGTGTTCCATGTCTAAATCCAAGACAGTGGTGGCAAAAGCTTTTATAAATTCACTACTTCTTCAGTTATGTTGTTTCAAAAGGAAGAAATGTATTGAAATCGACGATTCTTGTTTTCAAACAATAAAGTCCGCTTCCTTACAAAGGTTAATAACTACATATTTAAACTTTTTCCATTGCACGGACACATTCTATCACTGCACCCCTCACATGACGAGTTGCGAAAGTTATTGAAAGGTTGTAGTGTCGGAAATCCCCAATTGGGCCTGCGTTTTTTGCACTAATAAGTCTTGTTTGCAAGGTAGGAAGGTTTTTACATGCAGTTATAAACGTAGATATTACGTTGAGTCTCACTATGAGACTCAATATAGGAAAATTAGTAAGATAAACAATTAGTCCATTGGATGTAATCACTCAGATGTTTTTCTTAATTTTCATTGGGTAGAGTAATCGCAAAATTCGAGTCCTATTGGTTGTGCTATTTTCGTAATTCCTTATTTATCATTATATAAATCGTAGCATAATCTAACAGAAGACATATATGGACAAAGAGAGAGAGGGAGAGAGAGAGGGAGAGAGAGAGTACACTAGTAATAAAACCAAAAGCCAAATACACCAATTTTAATAAGAAAATCACATTTTTGCTTGAGCCTTAATATTCTTGTACACCTCTTCCCATAGAAAACAAGTGACAAATATTTCCAAGTATTCAGCCCCTTTGCCCCCTGACTATTTTGAAAAACCGCCACTAGTGGCCCCTCAATCTCCGATAATTTTGTGATCTGCTCCCAGATCGCGTTTGTTTGTTTGTTAGGATGAACACAAAGAAATGACTCTAATGTGTTTCCTCTCTCTTGCATATGTACTTAACCACACTACTGAGATCTTTTACAAGCATCTACAGTATTACAACTCTCCTCTAAACTACTAGGGGTGTATTATATATATACTATGAATACTGAGGCAGGATGTGTCAGCA
>WIPJ01002899.1:38700-58024 GCA_018155075.1 Cassiopea andromeda | reverse complement strand
GTTGGATTACTGGCTGCAGTCACTCTGGAAAAGTTTATTGCTTTCCTTGCCTGCTTTTTGGAGATTCTCAACGAGAAAAAGCTTGGACCCAGTCTGGTGTGAACGACTGGAAACATCTTTCTGAGAAGGTCAAGCGACATGTCAAATGTAGTTGTCATGTTGAGAATTGCTTAAAGCTGGCATTTTTTGGCAAAACGAATATTGCCGAGCAGCTAAGTAAAGCTTATAGGGATTCACTTATTCAACACAATCTTGAGGTTGAAAGAAACCACCATATTCTGTCACGAATTATTGACTGCATCAAGTTCTGTGGTGCGTTTGAGCTAGCGTTAAGAGGTTATGATGAAAATCTTACTTCAGATAACCCAGGTGTATTCCTTGGTCTAGTTAACTTTACAGCAGCTCTTGATTCTGTTTTAAGTCAACACTTAGAATCAGCTACTGTGTTTAAGGGCACTTCTAAAACAATCCAGAATGAGTTGCTGGATATTATGCTCAAACGCACCACAAAACTCTGCAGTGCACAATTCAGAAAGAGGTAAAGCAAGCTGATTTTGTGGCAGTGATTGCAGATGATACAACTGATGTATCAAATCACTTGCAAAATGTTTTGGTTTTTAGGTATATTGTGTCTGGAAAGGTTGTTGAGAGGTTCTGGTCATTCTGTGACTTACCACAAGGTAATGCTGAAAATATATCTGCTAATGTAATCAGCTGTTTAAATAGTATTCTTCCTGGTGCTCATGACAAGCAAAAACTTGTTGCACAATGTTATGATGGTGCCTCAGTAATGAGTGGACAGCATAGAGGTGTTCAGAGTATTGTAAAGGAAACATACCCCAATGCTCATTATGTTCATTGCTATGCCCACCAACTTAATCTTATTCTGCAACAGGCTACTTCTCAAATTGTCAGTGTTAGAGTATTCTTTGCACATCTAAATGCACTCTTCTACTAAAAGAGTGTCATGCCTTGATGATTGCGTTGCCATAAGAATTCCTAGATCTGTGCAGACCAGGTGGAACATTGAAAGTAGAATTGTTTCTACTGTTTTTGAGCATAAGGATGACTTGAAGGTGTGCTTTAAGCGGATAATAAATACCTGGAAAAAGAACAAAGCTAGTGTTCGTGATGCAAGTGGCCTCCTCCTTCGGCTTGAGGACAGGAGCTTTATACTCTATCTGAGATTTTTCCACCAGTTGATGCCACATGTAGATGTTCTGTATGCCCAACTGCAAAAGCGCCAAATCAGCTCAACCTTCATTCAGACATGCTTAAGAAATTTTGTGGTGTCAATCAACAATGTTAGGAAAAAATCTCAGACATCTTTCAAAATGACTCATGTGCTGTAAATGAGGAACCTCTTGCAAAAAGGCCCATGTGTGAATGCTTTGATGAGGAGATTTCAATGGTATTGGAGGAAGTATGTGATATTGTTATATCAAATTGTAGCTCTAGGTTTGCCGTTACTGGACACTTTGTTGCAGCTACTCTTTTGAGAGTAGTTCATTTCCATACTTTGAGCAATGCTTCCCATCCATGGCCTTAGAAAGTGTTGCAGCATCATTTCCTTTTCTTGATGAAATGAAGCTTCACTCTGAGCTCTCTGTGATTTATAGCAGACCAGAATTTAGGCATTGCTGTGGAGCAGTTCCACTACTCCAACTTCTTATTGAAAGCAACTTAGCTGAAACTTTCTCTGATACTGTACTTTTGTTGAAAGCCATTATCACAGTTCCAATGACATCCTGTGAAGCAGAGAGGTGTTTCTCAGCTCTAAAGAGAGTGAAAACTTTCTTGAGAAACAATTTCTGAGGATAGACTCAATGCTTTGGCAATGCTTTCAATAGAAAAGAACCTTGTTAGAGATTCAATTGACTTCAATCAAAATGTGATTGATATGATTGCCCAGCTCAAGAATAGAAGAGCTAAATTTCTTTTTAAGTAGCTCAAGAGCTTCCATGCATTTTATTAAAATTATAAACCAGCATACTATATTTGATAGTTTCTGCTTATGTCACCAACATTCTCTTTAAATTTTTAGGACAAAAATATATCATTTTAAACAATCTATATTATTTACTATCCATGGAATGAATACTTTACATTACAAAAATAGTTTCAAAAACCACTCTGCCTGAGTTGGTTATTTCTCTAAATAACAGAAGAGAAATACTAGCCTTTGATAATTGTGATTCTTGAAGCAGATTTAAGTAAGAAAGCCTCTTATATTACAGAAATAAATATTATCATTCTAATTATTTTACTATCTGGAAGTAACGCTATCTAATACCACTTTTGGGTGTGGCTGCCACAGCTATCTCGGACCACACCCAATTCTTCAAAGCTTTGCCCCCCCAGTGAAAAATTCCACGAGCCACCACTGGCTGAGCCTGTGATGATATCGCTGAAAAAAGGCTATCGACCTACGGAGAAGAATTTTGTTGCTGTTGAGAAGAAGCAACTTGAGATCATTGAAATGTTCCCACAAAAAGAGCCACCTTCAAATGAGAAAGAGGTAGATTCAAGATGTCTGTAGTTAATCAGTTTATCATCAATTGCAAAGCAGATGAACAGGAATATCTGCCAAGCTCTGATTATGGGTGTAGGATGAATCAGTGGGTAGCTAGCAAAAGTCACATCTTTCAGATAGACAAAAGTTCCGACAACGGCCTTATGTGCATAATGACATGGATGCTGATTATAGCACCAGTTCTTGAACAGTGTTTTTCATGCTTACGCAACTGAATTGAGCTGCTAAAATTCTTCGAGATATCGACTAAGTTGGTTTCTGTTCTTTCTCTGCCAAACATTTCAATTGTAGCTATTAGGCTCTTACTTATTATTATGCAGTAAGAAAGAATTATGTTATTCAGTCCAACCCTCACTAGTTACATCGTGTAGACTTACTGGCATGGAAATGTGCTGTTTTATGTTTAATCTACAGAAACAGTTCAATGTATTTATTGTTGCAACATATCGCTAATGTTCTATTATGAATCTCTCTGCTTCTCTTTTTTATTAGCTGCGCAAAGCACTCTATGACCACGAGGATGAGATTCGAAAGCTAAAGGAGCTTCTTCAAGCACGTGACCTCAGGATACGACAGCTGGAGAGGCAACTATCCAATGAAATCCATTAGACTTACGCGACCAGTGCTAGCATTCTGTCTATATACAGAATCACAAAGGACGTAACGTGGGAAACAGTACCATTGGGGCGAATAGAGAGTTTTGAACATTTTAAGTGAAGTCCTAGGAGACTCTTTATGCAAAGGCAAGCTTTGTTTGGTGAATCGACAATAAAGTTGTAACCTACTTTATCAATATCATTGTTGAAATTTCTAATCCATTATGATAACCTTCACTATTCAAGCTAAGCTGAACTAGTTTTCAAGTAAGTGTAAGCGTGATATTAGGACTAAGTCAATTGCAAGGAGAATTTTATAAGCAACTGAATCAGACTTGGGTGACACTTATTAGTCTTGTTTCTTTTAAGTTAATGCTTCTTCAAGAACTGCAAATTTCACTTTAGTGGGAATAAACAAATTTCTTCAACGTTCAATTTTTGTTCTGAAAATTCGCAGTATATTTGGTAAAGTAAAAATACCCCTTTTTTAAGTATATGCCATTGTTGACATCCATTATAAACTACAATTGTTATACATAACATTTTTATCAAGCATTTAATGAACAGCTACTAAATCTAATTTTAAATAATGGTGATCAATTGACGTTTGAACGAATTTGAATTCAATGAGAGTCTTTCACAAAACTTTACTTCTTCAGTATTTTGATCTCGATACCTATCAGTTTGCTCTAGTATTACCAGGAAAGCTGTGGCTCCAAAAATTGGGCCAGCAAAAATGTGAAGAAGTGGGACTTCTTAAGTGTTAGAGTGCAATAGGGGCCCATTCATTGTGAACAGGGTCCATTTATCAACCTAGCCTATACGGCAGTAAGTCACATTGAATGGGGCCAAATCTTCTCAGTTTTCCACCTGGCCACAACGTCCCGGGCCGTTACATACTTATTCTGGCACTTGTGTACGTTTCCATATGTGGCCTGTGTAGCTATGCATCAAAATGAGGCAAATTACGCTCTACCCCTTATCCCAGCAATTACGATTCTCGCAGTAAAGTCAATAGTCAGTGATGAGAAAATTCTACAGTTTCAGTCTATATAATTTCATTTCAAAACAATATCAACTAACGAAAGAGCACTACGAGCAAACTCGAATAGCAACAAACTCTGTATTCACCACGGCTAATTCTTCATCGGTAAAACTTTACAATGCTATGCTTCGGAGTGCCTACGTCCTTGTGCTGTTTTCCACGTTTAATTAAAAGAGTTTTGAGAAAGGTTACTTGTGGAACTATTCGTGGTCTACTAGATGCCTTGTGAAGTAAACCTCGAAGCGTTGATCTGTTTTCCTATGGTTAGGATGCACTTCAAGAAGAGGGAACGCAGCAGAAGAACAAAACATAGCCGAATAACTGATGGAAGTCAATATTAAAAACCGCAACTGCGTCATTAGATAGGCAATGAATGACTTGCAATGTAATGGAAGATAGAGTGGTGAGGGTGAAAATTACTGATAAATGCGCTGCAGTGGACGAGCAGAATTTAGTCCAAGAAAAGGTTAAGATGAATAAAGTAAAATATGTCCTCA
Organism: Cassiopea andromeda; assembly: GCA_018155075.1. Classification (NCBI taxonomy): domain Eukaryota; kingdom Metazoa; phylum Cnidaria; class Scyphozoa; order Rhizostomeae; family Cassiopeidae; genus Cassiopea; species Cassiopea andromeda. The sequence goes on along the minus strand of WIPJ01002899.1, from coordinate 53,353 downwards.
AGGGGATAAAATTTGCATCTAGTAACGTTAGTATTCCCGTAGGAATTTTTTCAAAGACTCTCTGATGAGGAGTCTTTCAGGAAACATTTATCCAGTAAAATCTTGAATGCTCATTTCCTGATATCTTCTGTTTTACTTGAGTTCGAAAGCATTACAAGAATCTTGCATGAGGTAGTTAAAAAGATATGAAGCGGCAATCAACAAGAGAGAGTCTTAACGTGGTGAAATCTCAACAGTAGTTAAATTCTCGAAGATATATCACCTAATGGGAATACAATACAATTTCCTAAGGAATATTTCTGAGCGAACTGTTGTAGTATTGAAAAGGATGCATGTGCAGACGAGGGAGGCTAAAATAGTAACTGAAATTGCTTCATTGGCATTTGCATGCGGAGTCTGGTGTCTAGAGTACCAAAAGCGCGCGCTCAACAGTGCTTCTGACAAGATCTTGCCTAAGGCAGAAGGACTGAACATTCAAGGTAGAGACAATTGACGTAACGCAGTTAGGTGCGTAAACTACAAAACGTTATGACGAAACCAAGTGCTATAACATGGAATATAATATATAGGCTAATCATGGCTTTGGACTTAATTTATTAGAGGTGTTAACTACTAGGAAACATATTAGTATAACTGATGTTGGCAATGGTCTGTGAAATAGCGCTTCAAAAGCAACTTGAAAATGTACTGCACAAAACGCACATTAAGATTGTAAACAAACAACATCAAAAATGACGAAGATAACATCAAAAGAAACAAAATTGTGGCTAAAATTTGAATAGACATACTAATTTATGCAAACAATATTGATCACAACGATAACAAAACATCAGAACGAAAAAAACAAACACCATAAAACATTGAAAACAACTATAAATTAAAAAATCAAAGTCGAAGCGCCAAAAGAAAGGCTACTTGCAGGAATAAATATGACGTCAATGATTACGATTGAGGAACCTTATTCACCTTCTAGCACTGAAAGGGACTGATCGACAATTATGGCTTAGGAAGGGACGATGCTTTTTCAGCAGATGCACCTGCTCTGAAACATATCCCAAAAATTTGATTACTTTCAAAACTTGTACCTCCCCTCCATCATGCAACTTGTATCCCCCATCTCTGTCATTTTGGAATATTGATAATTCCTGGTAATTAGTGAAGACTGGCAACCCAAACACAATTTACAGGTAGCCTATGATTTGTTTCTCTGTGTTATACCTGCCGTGTTCTGTAAGTGATAGTATACGCCCACTTAAACATGTGTCAAACTAACATACCCCCCACCTCCTCTGAAAGAGACATTTTAAAACGATGCTTCCGATTCCTCCCACAATAGTTAAATCTTCCATGCTGAGGGGGATTCCCTGGGCTGGTAAGGATGGTTCAAACGATTATTTCAAACATAAAAGTTACAACGCCAAATTTTCTTGAATACAGCGCAAAAGCCGTTCCTTTACAAGGAGGCTTGCCTACGAACTCTACTCAAACACACTCCAAAAAACAATGAACTCTACTCCAACAGTCTCATTCTCATGAAAAGTAGATCTCGGCCTCGTTTCTTCTTCCAATCACGTCACCAGTTTCAGATACCTGTAGGATGCGCATGGTATTCGTGGTCTGGGATCCTGGGGACCAGCCAACGACAAAGACCACAAAAGAACCCGCCTTTATAAATCCCATGTCTTTGCCTTTCTCTACAGCATACAGCAGCCGTGCATTGACGTCGTCAGACCAGTTCTTCTCACGCGGTTCATCGTAGTATAAGGGGAAGAGTCCACGCGCCAAATGTGCTTGTCGAGCAACGCGCGGAGTTCTTGTTATGAGGATGATTGGACACCTTGGGCGATAGTGTGAAAGAATGCGAGCGGTCCTAGAAATTGATCACATGATCAAATAATACAAATTTGTAATTGGAAATGATTGAGATCACCAGAAACAAAATTCATAGTTACCACAGTCCATGCTAGGAGACACGTGCGATTGCACATGCTCGTATTCACACAGGTGCCCACGTCAACATCGCTATCAAAATTGCAATCGCACATACCAAATCGTACATCCCAAGGAGAAAGCTGGGAAATACTTCATCGTCGCAACAGCAACACTGGTGAATGTCAAATTTGGCTCTTATAACCCAGCTTTCTCCTTTTCTATCCTAAACGAGACATCTCGGTGATTCAGCAATGGGAAAAGTCTCTATTTCAGATACACAACTCATGAATTGCAAGTACGATTCAAAGTAACTAAGTACAATCGCTCGTGCAGTCAAGGAGGAGCGTGATGTCTCTGGGCATTGACTGCTACCGCAACGAACACTAACTGAACTATTGGTAATATGTGAGTAAACGTGTCAACAACACTTGAGTAGACAAGAAAGAAAGCCAAGATAAATGAAACATACTAACAAGTGTTAGCCATCCATTCAAAAATACCACAACATCCTCTAGTGAATAATATAATTATTACTAATAAACAATAGCTCGAACATTAAACAATAGCTTGAATATTGACCAATAGCTCTAACAATGAGCAATCGCTCAAATACTAAACAACTCGTACAAAGGGTTCAAATGTTGCACCATCAATGAAAAAAAGGCCAACATCCATTATCACAATGTTATTCTTCATAAGAAGCAATTAAAACTTTGCTATTATATTATATTATATTATATTATATTATATTATATTATATTATATTATATTATATTATATTATATTATATTATATTATATATCATATTAATTATATTATAGTGTATTTTAATACATTGCATTATATTACATTCTATTATATTATACTATGTTATATTATATTATACTATATAATATTACATCATAGTATATTATACTATACTATATTACATTGTATTATACTATATTACAGTATATTATATTTTACTACATTATATTACATTATATGATATAAAAGTATAGTACATCAAATCATACTATATTTTGGTTTATAACATTACATTATACTACACTATATTATACTACAAACTATGATTTATATACTATAGGCCAATTCAATAAGTGTCCCACCCCTTGATCAAATCCTTTTTAGTATATTACAATAGCCATTGTCTACGATTAACCAACAACCAACATATATCAATCATTCAAAATAGTGCCTCAAATTCACGTAGCAAGCGAAGAACAGCTTATTTTTGAATAGTTATCCTTAACATGAAGAATCTGTGCTATAAATATGAAGGTTAGCTATGTGGCCATTTAATCAATGGATGAACAAACAAAAAGTAGAGCACACGTACGTTCCACTTGTTGAAAATGAAATGATAGCCGCTGCGTTGACCTTGAAAGAAGCACTAACTGCTGCGATGCAAGTAGTCTCTGTTGCATCAGTAAGCGTTTTTGCATTTTTCAAGTCATCGTACAATGCCCTGTGAAAGATGGCAGCTTCAGCTTCTCTGCATATCTAAGAAAATCGAATGCAGCGTATAGAATGAACACATTACAGTTTCATGAAATAGATAGTAATTTCTAAATAAACGTACATTGCGGGAGAGGGTAGGGTGTGGCTTTAGGAATGCATTGCTGTAACGTACTACAATAGGCAATTTTTGGACTAAGCACCCCAAAATTGACCAAATCCACACCACACGTGCATCCCATTCAATCGTTAATTATATTCTCAAACTGCTTATCATTTTGACAGATTTTATCATCAGGGTTCGTACAAAAGTTTTGAAAAATATTTCAAAAACTTTTCCAAAACTTTTCCAAAACCAAATTACCAAATTTCCTAAGCCATGAAGCACATCTTAGTTTGCATTTTGAATCCCCAATAATACAGAAAAAATATTAGCTTCAATGTTACACTTCATGATTTTTTGGTGGTATATTAATAATATAAATAGCAAAATGAACAAACATAAAACATACGATATTTAATACGATACTGCATTGTCTCCATTTCAGGATATTTTAGAATTTCTCTAAATAAAAATCAATAACTTTTCCATAACCATTTTGAACAACCTCTGTTTTCCAAAACTTTCCAGATCCTGGAAAATGGCATTATCAAGTTTCATAACTTTCCAAAACCCGTACGAGTCCTGTATCGTGTCATGGAGTGTATTCCATAACATGCTTCCTCTAAATTTCAGTGAATTTAATCCGTACCTCACTGCTTTCACACTTGGTAGTTGGGCGAGCTCCTTTATTCTAAGATTGTAATTTGTAGGTCTAAGTGTGAAGAGATCCCATAGAAAGGAGACCGAAGGGGAAATCGTCAAATCTTTTAGGCCCAAGGAAACTAACGAGGAGACCGCCACTGTATTCGTTTATTATATTACTCATCTTACCTTGTGCATTGTCAAAACCGCCTGAGAAGGGTATGCACCTTTGGCTGTTTCACCTGATAACATTACACAATCCGCTCCATCTAACACGGCGTTCGCAACATCCGAGGCTTCGGCTCTTGTCGGGCGAGGGTTCTCCGTCATCGATTCCAGCATCTAAAAATCGGAAAATTACAGCCATCATATTCAGCTTCATAAATATCAAAATGTAAACACATCATGCACGCCTAATGTACAGCTTGCATTAATAAATGAAAATCTACGATGTAACTATGGCTATTCTTCCAGAGGGGTCGTGTTTGATTTGTTTTCAGCTCATCAAATACATTTTCAATTTTTTGTTGAAGTGGCAAACCGTTGACTAGAAAAAACTCTTCAAACAAAGTAATGTTTAAATCAGATAGTAAGCTCTTGGGTACAATACCAATATAAATGGTTGCCACAGAAAACGAAAAATAAAATTTTCAGACTTTTCCATGAGCAACCAACATAGGTGGTGGACTGTAGCAACTCACACCTGTAAATGACCGCGTACATTCGGTTGCCACGCCTATCTTGCTGCAAAGAAATGATTTCTTACTACTTAATTACAACAGTATGCAATAGACAGTGTGCCCAATGTGACAAACTACAGTGATGTGAAGAAAACAAGAATTGCATCTTGCTAGAGGCTTTTCTCATGGTAGCCATTCTGGTATCCATACCAGTAAGGCTAACACTACCATAAAATTATTCCCTGACGTTTTCCTCACTCAGATGCTTTACCAACATCCCCCCAATGACCTTTCCAGGTTTTTCCAGACTTTTGCAAACAATTGATATTTTCCACGTTTTCCAGGTGTTCCAGTTTCTGTGGAAACCATGATATAAACGAGGCATGCAAAGGGAATGTAGAGTAAAAAAACTCAAAACTCGGATATACGACTAATAAAATCAAACAATACCTGTGTGGCACAAATGACTGGCTTAGCGGCCATATTGCATCTAGCAATTATCATTTTCTGCGCAAGGAACACTTTCTCTAGGGGGATTTCCATGCCCATATCACCTCTAGCAACCATGACACCATCAGTTTCCATAAGGATCTCATCAATGTTGAGGATTCCCTCGTGGTTTTCAATTTTTGCTATGATTTTTATGTCTTTTCCCTCCTCCCCAAGGACCTTACGTACGTCTCTGATATCCTGTGCTTTCCGAATGAAGGATGCAAAAATCATGTCAACCTATAAGAAAATGAATTACGTAAATAGTCTGTTGGTACTACAGAACTTTACCACAGCACGAAAAAGCGGCAACATTCTTTTCACATACTTAAAAGCTTTTTTCGTCCGACACTCATCAGAGTATGAAAACGTCGGATAGTGACCTAAAGGTTAGCCGAAATATATATATTCCAGATGCGGTATACACTCATCAGAGTTTTCATACTCCGATGAGTGTCGGACGAAAAATGCTTTTACGTATGTCAAAAGAATGTTGCCGCTTTTTCGTGCTGTGGTAAAATGAATTACATGTTCACAAACAAACAAAATGTCTCCCTAAAAACAGAGTATTATGTCAGCTGCTTTTGATATTAAGTTGGAATACACGCTCTTCATTTCACAAGAATAGTCTTTGGCTTAGTACTGAAACTTTCCTAGCTTTTTTATGATTTTTCAAGTATCAAAACTTTCTAAAGATTTAGGAATGCTTTAGGCTCTGATGTTATGGGTATTCACGTTTGAGGACAAAGCAGAAACTTGCACGTATTCTTAGAGAGATTAGAACATAAGACCAATTACAAACACATGACAGATTTGTGGAGATTTGAACCATAGAGTTAGGAAAACTAGAGTGCGTACTAGACCCCTTTCTACTGGCTTTCAGTGTGGAAACGATGCGTTTCCATAATGGCGGATATAGAGTGGCAAAAAGAGATTTAGATATTTTCTAGGTTTGAACTGGGAGCGACAAAAAATGAAAATATCAGAGTTTACAAATTCTTAGTGGCTGTATGCTGAGTGAGGAACATTTATACAACTGAGAGCGGAAGAATTTCACAGGACTGGTAATTCTAACAAGTTTTTGACAGTGATGATGACAAGATTAAGTCAACCAAGGGATCTTACGGGGAGATACCTGTCTTCTGGATAAGTCGAGTATTTAAAAATCTGGTTTAATTATCTGCCTGCCACTCTGGTAAGTGAAAATTGTTGGCAATTTTTCAATATATTTGTAAAATTATGTTCAGCATGATGGTCGGATACTCTGAACAACAATTAGAGTTGTGGAGATGCATGTAAAAAGCCGAACAAAATAGGCCCTGTCTAAGAGTGTAAACAAAACATACCTACTTATTCAATTCTTACAATAACAATGTCGTCAAAATACTTCAGAGATGCAGAACTCTTGAAAGATCTGTGAAATTCTGTAAATATTACTCATAATAGAAAAGTACCATCTTCGTTAACTTCCATCTCTTTGATACTCGGTTTAACTTAACAAACTTCTGTATGTACTCTGATAAATTGATTGATAAATAATTCAATATAGTAATGAACAAATACACTTGATTACTGTTGTTGTATGGCCTTTTTTATTACTGAGCATATGACTCTTCATTGAGTGCTCTTCTAGCCCCAGATTCTAAGTTAGAAAAACTATATTTTTAGCCCTTCTACAATACTAACGAGAGTCTTCTTTTTCCTTTACTTAGATGTATCCTGCCATTCAATCAGCGTCCCTCTGACTAGCTTGTCAGTGGCTTGCACTATCTTAATTAGTCATGAAGATGGAACAAACACGTTGTCATTTATGGGATTGCAGGAGTGGAGATTTGCCTTGCTTTTTATAGCATGTTCCTGACCAAAGGAATGATAAAGTTCATCTGTTCATTCAATGCTTTTCATGTTTGCAACAATTTCCTTTGCATTGAAGCTTCCAATGTAGAGAAAGGCATTATTTTTCCAATAAATGAATGACTGTAAAGTGGTGATGAATATCAGGATCAACTGCTGAACTATTATCAGCAGACTCTTAAAATACATTATTGGAAGGTTTTAAGAATCTTCATCTATATCAGTACAAATAACAATTCCTAGAACATTTATATTGTTCTGTAGTAAAGGTGCATATTTGAATTCTAAGACAATGAATTATTGTGTCATCCAGTAACTCCATATTTTACTGAAAATATTTCTACTGATTATTACATGAATCCATAGGTCAAAATATATTGAGATGGATCATTCTCTTTGTACAACAGATCTTTAGTCATGGCTATAATAAACTTTGCTGAAGTAGTAAAGCCAACAGCCAATGTTTTCCTTCTCCTTTTAAATAATAAATAATTATCTTGACCATTTACATGCACAAGACTTGGAAAAATTTCCTACATGTACAATCTTTGCATATACAGTAGTTTCCCTTTAACTAATTTTGCTGCCTTTCCAAGTTTATTTCTGCTATTAAAATATCAAGCATGCTCATTCTTTGTAAAAATAATGATTTTTGAAGCACTATTATCAAAATAAGGAGTTTTCACAGTTGCAGCAGCAACTAATTTTTTGTCATATCAGAAGAAATTAATTGTTGCTGCAACTGAAATGCTTAAATTTGACCAGCAACTTTCACCTTCATACTGTAATTTTGCCACTTTAGGTGATATCCTTATAACTTAATTCAAAAATTTAAACATCTTTTGCTTGCACCTGGTGCAATTTTACAATGAAGCCCTACTTGAATGTGTCATTATTATGAATCTAATGCATTTCCTACTAGTTAAATCAAATTTCATGTGTCTAAACTGCCAGTTTAATCAGGTGGACTATTTTCTTGAAGGAGTGCTTAAATACTAAAAAAGGCTGCAGATAGTTAATAGAAAAATCCTCCCCATTATTCCATCATCTCAACAGTACCCTTGATGTGCTATATGAATATGAATTAGGTCTACATTGCATTTGTAGTAGTAGTAGGCCCACATCAGCACTAGCTGACATATGGTGACATACATGCATGTATCTATCTATGTCATATTATGTAAACATTTATCTTTTCTCTAAAGCATATTGGAAACAAGCATCAATTTTTCAACATATTTTGCACCTATTCAGTTTTTTTCACTGAATGATGAATTGTGCTTCATTAGAAACCTAAAAGAAACATATATTTGTAAAGCTCTATCCTATGAATTTGTGAGTATTGGCCAAATTATGATGAAAGCCATAGTGTTAATGTACTCTCAAGTGCCAAATAAACAGAGGGTCCTAATAAACAGAGGCGTTGGAAAAGTTCTAAACTTTAATAAACGGGGAGGGTCAAAATAAACGGGGGGTTTGGAATTTGAGCAATGACTTTAACTGGTTAGAAACTGATGGTTAGAAAAACTCTAGGGCCATACCTACAAAAACAGGTTTTCACAAAGCATAGAGCTAGAATATATACGGAATCATTCTATTTTACCTTGATTATTGGCGAATAGTACTAACAATGAAGGAAATGATAAGAGGAGTTCGTAAAAAAGTCAGTGTCCTTAAAATTAATAAACGGGTGGTCCTACTAAGGTCCGAGGGTTTGGGAAAAATCAAAAAATTAATAAACGAGGGGCAGTTTATTTGGCACCTGAGAGTACTGCCTAGCCAATATCTAGGGCATGAAAGACTTTAGGACCATACCTACAAAGCAATACACCCTCTGCTTTACATTGTATGGTAGGCTTACACCATCAAATCAACTGTGAAACAAAGATGCTGTAAAATATTCTTGTGTGTACTTTTACTTACTCGTTAAAGCTTAGTTTTTGGTTCACACTTTCGATCGCAGAACAAGGTTTTGGGCTTATTACAATGCCATTATGTGCGCTTAAAATGCGGGAATCACTACACAATGCACATCTCTGTCACTTATTTCTGCGTTTCTCAAAGGTTAAACATAGCGCAAAGGTGCAGTTCGAGGAAACATATATGCCAGCAGCGTTGCTACGACGTTTTCTCAAAGGTTTCATTAGTAAGAAGATTCACATGTTGTTTACTTTTGCCACTCTATAGGGGCCATCTTGGATCACCTATGTTGCCACGCATCACGTGACCTAGTAGGCTCTCTAGTTCTCCTAACTCTATGATTTGAACGCAACAAAAATAACATAACACAGGCAGAAAATTATAATCCAAACGCACTATTGACTTTTGTAGGTTTCAAGAAATCAATTGCGCGTTCTTGACATTTCGTGCAATCGAGTACTAAGTTTGTATAAATTTCTCTGGATAATTACTCACAACATCTCATAAAAAAGATAAACAAATTGTCACAATTCAAGATCAAAAAAACAAAGAAATGGGTGCAAATTCTCCAGAGAATTTCTTTATGCTCCATCCTCCGATTATCTTCTTCGATATTTCTCAAGCATGGAACAAACGAAATAATGAATTTCTCTTGAAGAATGTGCAAATAAATCTGCAGTGTTTATGACACGAAATCTACACAACGCCCTGTCAAAAGCGGAATGACAGGAGGAAAACAGTAGCCTGCTGTTCGAAAAATATGGCGATATTTCTAAAACATGAGCAAGTTTTTAATAAAACGTTCAAATATGTTATTGGAATTTTGAAATGCTACTTCGCACTATTGATTTCTAGATGAACAGGGTATACAACTGAAAAGAAACTTTCTAGGCTGAAGCATCCATGTTGTATTGTGCTAAACATTCATGTTTATTCATGTTTTTGTGTCAAGGGAATTTTAAATAAAAAACAATTTGAAAAGGAACACTGCCAATAGTAGGGGAAAATGAAGCAAAATGGAGGTACAATTTGTAATATGGGAAACAGCCTTACTGCTGGCATGGTGAGTTGGATAACTGGGATATAATTATTAGGAGGCTGTGATTTTGGAAGGTTTGGCAGGCATGCGGGTAATGTGATCAGGAAACTCGGGGTCTGGAGGCTTGCCTGCAGAAAAATATTTTGAGACAACGCCCTCTAAAACGCTTGAAAAACCTTTTTGCAAAGTAGAATATACATATTCATCATGGATCTTTGTGCTGAGTAGAAAAACTGGTCCCTCAAGCTGATTGCGTTGAAGACTAAGAACATGAAAGAAAGAAACTATGCTAGCCTTCTTGTTTGCTACCACGTTTGTACCTTTTTACATGGCGAGCAGTGATTTTCTCCATGCACTTCAATGTGAACTTCTATCCTGTTTCATATATCGTTCCCAGTCCACATATACGTCTACGTCCTACTTACATACTTCGAATAAAGATGGCACACCTTGCTAAAAAGCTTCCTAAAGCTACAAGTCCCCATGGAGTTCATTCCAATTTGCGATCCTCAAGGGAAATGTCTTAATAAAGCCCCGGAGCCGCTACATGTTCTTTTCAGTACACGCATTTTTATAAGAAAAAAGTTTATAATAAAATGAGGCTCAAATGGTCAAAATCTTAAGAAAATCGTAAGAAAATCGCAAGGCTCAGTTTCCACAATTTAGTCTTTTATTGGCCAAAAATCGATATTTCATCGTTATTGCATTCAAAATGTTAAAGATAGAATTCAAATTCAAGTATACAATAGTTATAACGAAAGTGTAAACCATTTTAGCCAGTTAATTTCAGTAAAAGTTAAGAAAAATTTAAGAAAATCTCAGGCTCAATTTCGGAAAAAGTTAAGAAAATTGAGGCTCAGGCAAAATGACGTTTTTCTTATAAAAAAAAACGTGTAATAGCTCTGGCCCAAGGCCTAATAGTAACCATATTTTAGTTCTAAAAGTTCCTCAAAAGCTTTTAATTTAATGAGTTAAATTGCAGCACACACGTAAACAAAACGTGAATGTAGCAAACTACTAGCGTTATGACACACAAATTGCGTCAGTGGCAGTTAAAATCAAAAGTAAAATCATGCTAACATCAGAGCTCATTAATCTGCGCAAGCGCCGAGCGCCGCTCGCATGCACAAAATGTCACACTTCCAATTTCTGGAGGTGCTTTTCACCCAAATCTGCATCTGGCTATCTATTACATTCTGTTTTTTCTGCAGGCAAATTTTTCTTAAATATGCACTCGCAGACACACAATACTTTAAATGAGGTCTGGTTAACATTGTTTCAGTTCAGCTTTACGTTGAACCAGGTAAAGATTTCAATGTTCTGTCTATCTAAAGTTTCTGAGCTCTTTCCAGTAGTTCTAAAAGTTTCTCAAATTTCAAGTTGACTGCATCATTGGCAGCTAAAATCGTAAGCAGAACGTGAATGTAGCAAACTATTTGTAAATAGTCTGTTGGTACTACAGAACTTTACCACCGCACGAAAACTATTTGACCTATAACAAACAAAATGCGTCAGTACGAGTCAAATTGTAAGGCAATGCCATATTCATATTGTTTTGGTACAGCTTTGCGTTGAACCAGGTAAAGAGTTCAATGTTAACGATTTCAATGTGTTATTTGTCTAAAATGTCTTAGCTCTTTCCTTTAGTTTTAATAGATCCTTACATTTAAAAGTATCTAGTATCAGGTTCCTTATAAATTGTTCTTTTATTAAAAAACGCGCATATCATTGGTTATTGACCAATGACCTAAAAGATGACGTAATTACAAATAACACCATTCAATTGAACGTAGTAGTTTTAGCACCTGATTCTTTACTCCAAACTTCAAATCTTGTACGTCCTTCTCGGAAACTGCAGGCAAATCAATGATAGCTCCAGGAAGATTGCAATTTTTCCTCGAACCAATGGCAGCGTCATTGAGAACTTTTGCCATCACGTGATCATCATTCAATTCAACAACCTCCAAGGACAGAAGGCCATCAGCAATGAAAATCTTGCTTCCTACTCTCACTGACTTTCTCAGGCTGTGGTAATCGACATACAGCAAATTCTCATCGCATTGCTCGCGTAATTTGTCGTCTGTCGTAATCTTCAGGCTTTGTCCTTTCTTGTACTGAGTCTCCGTGTCCTAAAGGAAATTAGCTGGTGTCAAACAAAGACAGAAATTTATCGAGCATTTTACACAAAGGGAGCAATGTTTACAAATGCCTAAAATTATACACTGGTTACCAGACCGTTTAATGGAAGACGACTACCGGTAATTTATCACCGGCTGCTTCTCCTTAAACTACTGTTTCTCATTAAGAACTTTTGTCATCACGTTATCATCAATCAATTCAACAACCTCCAAGGATAGAAGGCCATCAGCAATTAAAATTTTGCTTCCCACTCTCACTGACTTTTTTAAGTGCCTAAAAATTATACTCTGGTGAATAGAGATTTTAATAGAAGACAACTACCGGTGATTTCACTTCTTACACTGCGGGTCGTCTTCTTATGCTTAAATGACGTAAAAAAGTACAGATAATACTTGTAACTCTCCAAAAGATAAAGCGCTTTACTATTTACAACCAGCGGCCTAATCTAACCATTACTAAAAGCTCTGATGACACTGGATAAGTGAATGCTAATTCCTGTACAAAACGCATAAATCTGAAGTCAACTAATGTCAAACTAAGTCAACTATTTACCTAGCAACAAAGAAAAAATATTTACAAAAAGTTAAAAGCTGTACATTAACGCAAATCGATTAGTGAACGCTAATTTTCATGCAAAGAGTGCAAGCCTGTAATTAACTATTGTCAAACTAAGGAAAGGATTTCTTGAGCAATTTAAGTAAGGCACATAACATCTACAATTAACTAAAAGCTATGCATTAATGATAATAGATAAGCAAGCGCCTATTCCTAAGCAAACACCAGAAATCTGCAATGAAGTAGAGTCAGACTTAGACAGTTATGTCTCGAGCAATTCACACAAGAAAAACAATATTTACAACCAGAGAAAAGCTATACTTGAATGAAAACTTATAAGTGAATGCTGAGTCCTAAGCAATGAGCATACATCAACGAGAGACTAGTGTCAAACTAAGACAGTAAATTCTCAAGCAATTATAGCAAGAAAAACAATATTTTCAACTAGCTAAAAGCTGTATATTTATTGAAAACAGATAAATGAATGTAAAGTCCTAAGGAATGAGCATAAACCTGCAGTCATCTAGTGTCAAACAAAGACAATTATTTCTCCAGTAACATAAGTTTACGTCTCAGTTTTTACAAAACAAAAAAAACTATGCTTTAATGAAAATAAGTAAACAAATGCTAAGTCCCTTGCAAAGAACATAAACCTGTTATCAACTAAAGTCAAAGTAAGGAAAGTATTTCTCGGGGAGTAAACGGAAGATTTACAAATAGCTACAAGCTGTACATTAATAGCAACAGATAAATGCTGTTAAATCACAAGGTATAATTCATAATGATGATTTCAATAATTCATATTTTTAACCAGCACAAATAAAATAAATCTTAAATTATGTCTTCTACAAGAGCATAGCCACTATTTCGCATCTTATCTACTCTAAAAAGTGGCGAGGTGGTATATTGGTTAGAGCGCATGCCTCCCGCGCGGAAGGCCTACGGTTCTAGTCCGATTCGATGCTCTGACTGAACGCTCGCTCACTGTTCACCCAGCAGCAAATGGGTACCCGGAAGCAACACTGGCGAGATAAAGGCGGCGAGGAAAGGAACTGGCCACCCTACCTCACATGCCGATGGTTCAGGATAAGTTTCCTCTCTAACAGGGAATCCACTATGTACGAAAATACAAGGGACTACCTTTACTTATACATATATAAGAAATATTTTATTAGAAACCTATTTATGAGACACCTGTTCATGATGCACTTATTTATAAGAAACCCATCTATAAGAAACCTAATTATGAAAGTATACGGGACTACCTTTACCTTTATATATAAGAAATATTTTATTAGAAACCTATTTATGAGACACCTGTTCATGATGCATTTATTTATAAGAAACCCATCTATAAGAAACCTAATTATGAAAGTATACTGGACAATTCAATGGTACATGAAATTTATTCAATGAAACCAATAGACCTTTCTCTTAATTACGTCATTCCTGTGCGCGCGCAATGCATTGTGGTACTTGTGGTCACGCGTTGCGATGCTTGCTGTTGTTTTGAAGTTATTCTGTCTTTCTGTTTCATGATTATCTCGCAGAAAATGTCTAATAATAACGAATTTGAAGACAATTTAAACGGAACCCATTGCTCCAGTTCTTTTCAAATCTCCTGCCCGAGCAATGGGTTCATTCCAGAAAAATCTGTCGAGACCAGAAGGGAAGAGGTCGGAGTGTTTGTGTTACGAGAACAGCAGGTGAGAGACCAAGGATGGTAGAAATCTTTGCGTGGGTTCCCTGGAATGTCAGAATCTGTCATTGAAAAGACGCTTATTGCAGAATCAACTACTGTCCCACAAAAATCTGTCGCTCCTAATGCTTATCGACACAGGA
>WIPJ01002899.1:7884-19653 GCA_018155075.1 Cassiopea andromeda | reverse complement strand
CGAAAAGACTTGTTTATAGGTAATTTAATTGTTAAAAGTGAATCTTGCCCTATGGACCATAGCAGGATATAATACAATATAATATACTGTAATGTAATATAATATAATATAACATAATATAATATAATATAATGTAACATGATATAATATAATATAATATAATACAATATAGTATAACATAATATTATAATATATTATAGCATAACACAACAGAAATAAATTATGTATTACGTATAGTTCACAAAAATAAGAGATAATAAACTGTATTTAATTCAAACTAGCTATTTACAAAATTTACCTACTTCACCATTATCCATTTACAACCCCTGATTCGTCGTGGTACGGTACCAAAAACTAGCGAGTCTATAATTTAGTGGAAAAGGGGGTATAAACCGTCACTTCCTACTTCCACGCGGATGTTTTGTTTTCTCTTTAGTACAAAATGTAACAAATGCAAGCTATTGACTATAGTAGGTAGAATTTGCTTTGAACTCGTTTTCTATAAGAATACCTAACTTTTCGATGACTCTCAATATTGTTAAATTTTTCTGGTTACAAGCTTAAGATTATTCTCAAATCATTTTTAAATTCCGAAGGTTTCGCTTCCCCTGAGAATCATAGGAATATATTCAAATGTTTGTTGACGTCTTACTTCACGCTAAAGCAAAATAAAAGTGGAGCAGAGTAATAACAATTGTATCCATAGGGAAAACGTTAATTTACAAGCAGTGCTATAGCTCATATAAACCAACTTCTTAATAAAGCCTAATCATTGCATTGCTAATAAATTAGTCCAAAATTTCAGCGAATCCACGCCTCGATATTCTTATAAAATTTGTTTCTATAAAAATAAGAGTTATGTTATAAATTATTTTCATAAAATAACTACGTTACAAGGACACATACACAGGACAATGCGACGGAATGCAAGATATGTGGTCATCGGCCATTACATGTTCGGAGATAAAAACAAATCACTCTACTATGCATAAGTGATTACTTTCAAATTACTCTGGGGAGAAGAACTCTTTTGTGCTATTCAACTGACAATATAAACAAGGGGCTGTTGGGACAACGTTTCTAGAAGAAAAGTGCCAATGCTATACTATATCCAAGGTAGCTGATTTGCGTATTGTGTCGAAATGTCTTCTGATATGACTAACGACGAATGGCACGGAAAGTGTTGATATGATATAAACAGGTGTCGTTAGTGGCGGTGTAGAGCCAAATGGCCAAAACCATAGCCCACGCCGATACGCGTCTCTCAAATGGTGCGTCATCACAGCGGTAAATGATAAGATGATCCATTCCATTTTCCTCTTTCTTTCACCAGTGGACTGCTTTGAAATAAGCTCAGAAATGACCAAAATTACATGAGGTAGTAGTATTGAAGTACTGTGGAATGGTGGTCTTGATTTCAACCGCAACGCATCCTGGGAAGAAAAATTTTTAACACCTGATAGCTTGCATTTTAAGAAATAGGTAGCTGGCAATTTAAGTTAAAATAGGGATGTGGCAAGGGGAGGACTAGGGTGCTATGTTACCCCTATTTAGAAGGTGAGGATGTCTAATCTTGAAGTTAGAATTGCTATCCCATACAAATAAGTTAGGGAATGAAAGTAAATCACGAAATTGTAGGGCCAAGGTTCACAAAGTGTGTGCCTTTACGCAGGATGTAACCCAAGGGCGGATCTAGGGTGAGTTCCAAGAGTTCTAGAACTCAGTCAGAAGTTATGAGTCATACGAAAAAATCAATAAAGAATTCTTTTTTATTTCAAGGAAAATATAATGAGCTGCACCTTTTTATTGTGTGTCTGTTCTTTCTAAAATATGCACAAAAAAAGTCATATACCTCTCCCTTCAGAGACAAGGCTAAATGCCCTCGGAAAAATATTGCAAATTCTACCCGCTGTGCTCAGTGGCCGATAATTGTTTCTTCTTTGTCGAATAACGGGCGGTTTAGAATTCTTCGAAACAGTGTTCGGAACTGAAACATATGTGTTCTCGATTGTGTTTGGAACTGAGACATCTCTATTGTAATCATGTTTAGAACTTACACCTATGGGTCACAAGTGACTGATATCTTTTGTTCTCAGCGTTTAGAACTGCGACATACGGGATTCAAATTGTGTTTAGAACTGAGACATATGTGCTCGCTTGAAAACGAGGGCAAAGGTCAAAGAGCAAATCGTGCATCAAGAACTCACTGAAAATTTTGTCTAGATCCGCCTCTGTAACCTGATGTAGAAAAAGTAGTTATTGTTGGGGAGATGAGATTGATTTGTTCAAAAACGGTTTGTGCTCAACGTTTTACATCGTAAACGCATGCGCACAAGCGGCTTTTTTGGTAGGTGACGTAATGCTACTTACGATGGCTTTAAAAAGGTCAAACGGAATGGCGGGAAACCAGCAGTGCAAAATCTAGTTTATGTTTGCAACATAGACTTTATGCTTATGTTTATTTTATGAAGCAACATCGTGCGTGAAGAAACAAAAATCGCTCTGCGCGTGCATTTACTATGTAAGAATTGTTCAATATGATTGGTCGAACAACAGATCGCAAGCTTTGTTTAAAACAATAGACCATCGCTCTCGTCTCCCCAACAAGTTAAGGTAGTTAGAGGTTAGAGAACTAGTAGCAAAATAAGGGGCTTGCAAGTAAATAATGAAAAAAGCTAGGTGAGTCTGCAATTACACGAAAACGTAAGAAAATCATTCTGAAGTCACTGAAAGCATATTGAAAGCATATTTACTGAAGCCTGTTGAAAGAAACACAGAGTCGCCGGAGCAACAGTATGGTAGGGAGGGCAGAAGTTTGGGAGAAAGGCATTTGAACTGACTATGACATCATAATGACGTCAAAATTTGAACTGAAGGGTTACTTTTGACAAGTATATGCTCCTACCCTTTGTTGCATTTCGTGGCAAGTCAGGAATTCCTGGCGATAGACGGAGATCGAGCCTGAGAGAAGAACGAAGAAAACATGTACGAAGAAATGGGAAAGAATTATATTAGTAGACAGTATAAGAAGAGCACTTTGTCTCCCATGTTTCCACTCTTCGCAGGTAGGGGGTGCTGCCTCCTCCTTTGCCCCTGTGCTCCGGCATCCCCGAACAAACATCATGTCGAAGACTTGGGTTAGGTGTCAGTTACTTGTAATTTTGGCTATAATTGAGAGGGCATGAAAACTTCTCAAAGGAAAAGTTGGGGTATAAAGCATTCTGGAAAATGTTTAATCGCTTTGGTGTGAAATCTTGAACTTATTTCTCTATCGTGTGTGAACGTTTTTCCACATAAATAGAAATGGCACAGAACTGTTGAACAGATTTCAAGCTATAACCCGCCCTGGCAGCTAGAAATATAAATGACTGGCCTCTTAGAATTGCAAGATTTGTTGGGAAGTTTAATTTTGTCTAGTCTGAGGTCTAATTGCTATTGAATTGGCAAGTTTTTCTGGCTATTCCAGCTACAACTTAACATGTTGCAGGATATTGTGGGAAGATTATGATAGGAGTGCTCGAAATCGCAAACCTAAAACTACTCAGGCGGGTGGTGGTGCACAATCTTTGAAAAACTAGCCTGAAAGCAGTGTCCCTTGCATATTCGGATTTCTATAGCCCAGTAGACAATAGGTCACAGCCATTTCTGATGAGATTAGGCGTTAAACATAGATAAAAATAGCAAGCAGTGAGTATTCAATTCACCATAAAACCCAAGCAACTGGCACTGATAACTTGTTCCTTAAAAGCAATCAAGGCTTCAACTATATTGCACACCTTGGAGGATCCACGCGACTACCAAGGCGTACACGTGCGATCGCACGCCTATTCCACGAACGCTTTTATTGCATTCCTTTTGCATCAATGTGCTTATTCTTCACAACCAAAAGTGATCAGGTGAAATAGCCTGTTGCCAATTGTCTAACATCATGTAAAAATTAAGAGACTTATTAATGATGCAGCGTTCGAAACTCTCTTATTGATTTTAGCACGAACACTGATTAGGGAGCTTAGCAGCACATGAGCTAACGTTAACGTTAGCTACATTGCGTCATAATCTATTGCCCGGGCATCTCAATGGTAGCAACACCTATAGAATCATGTGAGCAGACAAATTTTGAAGGGGACGTCCCTAACGTTAGCGTTGCTACTCATTATTACAAGACAGAGACAGGAGTGCGTCAATGGGAGGGGGGAGTTGTTGAGTGTATTACTCTCCAATTTCTATGAGCCTCAGGTACGTCGTAGCTGGGGAGCTAGGGTGCTTCAGCCCCCCTTGTTTTGCAAGTTTATCATGTCATGGCATACGTATCCTATCCTGTCTAAGATAATGTATATCTTGATACTAAAAATGGGTGTTTTCTTGCAATCATAAGGTGCAATTTAAACTATTGCCCTAATGGGTTCTCTCCCAGACCCAGTAGAAAAGCAAACTGTTAGACTTTTAGCCCAACATTTTGAAAGTACTGCAGCTTATCTACAGATAATGAAAATAGCAGATTTTCTTGACCTTCATTCTGAATGTTCCATGGATCAACAGTAGTGCTGATTCTTCAACAAAAATCAGGGGGAAGCAGAGGAGTAAAAATTCTTGAAAATGCTAGAAGTAGTCCATTATTTAACAGGTGAATGTGCTTTTTCATAGGAAAAAAGCTTACCAGAAACTTGTGCTCTACCCTCGATTAGACTATCTATTGAGGGGGCTCCTCCTTTAGGAAATTCCTGCATACAAATCTTCTTGGTCTTTTCCAATATTATAATATCTTTGTTTGCTTAAATTTTCTCTTTCTTAATCAATGTTGACTTAAATTATATATTTATTTGACAACACAGTGGTAGCTGGGAGGGACTTTACCCCCTTCCTCCACTTAATTTCCACTACTGATCAAGGGGCATACAGAACAAACTTAGCTGCAAATGAAATTGGGCTTCACATAGGGTTGACCCAGTAATGAAAGATATCTTGGTGGAAAACAATTTGTAAAACTAGTGGCAAATAATATCTGCTAAATAAATGTATACTTTTCACTAAGAATTGCAATGAAGAACTTTGATCAGAAAATATTTTGAAGAATTTTGGTAACAGGATCAGACCCAAAAATGGACAAACTGGTTTAGATCCAGGCAAAAATCTCACATAACTATCATGTACCATATATCCTTTTATTAGTTCCCTAGGGGGCTTATATACTTTTGGAACTTTTGCATGGGGCATATTCAAAGGGGAGCTTAAGCACTTTCCTTGTAGTGGTTCACATTCCAGTTGAAACATCTTTACTAATAAACTGTTTCTTCAATGCTAAACATACAGACATTAGAATGTTTCTCAAAGCACAAACAGCTTTTTCTCTCCTAGCTCTAAAAAGCACTTAAATAACATACTCTCAAATAGGTACAGTTACATGCTCAGGTGGAGGCTCATTTGAGAGGGACTTATTAACAATCTTTAGCAGTAGGTAGGGGACACATCAGAAGGGGGCTTTTCAAAGGGGAGCAATTTCAGGACTTACAGTACAGGTCATTCAACATTCTTACCTTCAGCTTCAACGATTATGCAGCAATGAAATGATCCACATCAACACAACAAGATATGAAAGAACAGAAAATTGAATTTATTGCATTCCATTCCAGTTGAAACATTTCTACTAATAAACTGTTTCTTCAATTCTAAATATACAAGCATTAGAATGTTCTTAAAGGATAGACAGCTTTTTCTCTCCTAGCTCTAAAAGGCACTTAAATAACAGATTCTCAAATAGGTACAGTTATATGTTCAGGTGGGGGCTCATTTGAGAGGAGCTTATTAACAATATTTAGCTGTAGGGTGGGAGGCATATTTGAAGGAGGCTTTTTCAAGGGGGGAAATTTGAGGATTTACAGTACAGGTCATTCAACATTCTTACCTTCAGCTTCCACGATCCTGCAGCAATGAAATGATCCACATCAACACAACAAGATATGAAAAAACAGAAAATTGAATTTACTGCAATCCATGGTGTAACCTCCATATCTACAATCAGCAGCCAAGAATACAGGGCAATTAATCCATGGGCAGAGCTGTCAATCACACATTTCATTACAGTGGAGTAAGCAGCAAGCTGTTTCATGGAGCTCACAGTAGAGAGGACTTTGTCACAGCCAAGGCAGACAATTGCTAAAATGCCATATTGTGTCATCACTCTTAAGGTATTGAGAGCTGTCATTTTTATGCTAGAGAATAAAACAAAGCAGAGAAATGAAGAACTTCAACTATTTGTATAACTGTACAATCCTTCATAGATAACCATATATTACATGTAGTAAACTCTTTGTTTCATAAGAAAAGCATTTAAAAGAATATTGAGGCTCAAAATCAATGAAATCCATGAATAATCTAAGAAAAAGGGAAGAATATGCAGAAGGGAAGAAAATGAAAACAAAAATAATGTTTGAACAGGGAAGCAAGCAAAATGGGGCCTATACCAACAAAATCTTTCTTAAAGTATACACACTTTATTTTATATAAGAATATATGCTTTTTGTAGCAAAGTCTTTTTGGCCCAGTACTGAAGCTTCCTTAACTATTTCACAATTCCAGTATCAAAACTTTCGTAATAATTTCCAAGCAAAAATATTTCAATTCTAATGTTTTGTGCATGCAAAGTAATGTAACATGAAAAAGCCTCATGTACAGTTGAATTGATGATGCATCACAGTAAATAAGAGAAGTTAAACTACTAGAGGGTAGCCAACACCACACACATAGCATTTTCTACAGAGATAAACCAAATATAAAATACATAAGCACCATAAAACATGCTAAAATCTGAGAAATCCAGTACTGAGCCTTTTTAACTTTCTGAGCAGTTGAGTACTACTTTCTTATAAACTACTTTCTTATAAAAAAACGTGTAAAGTCTATAAGAATATTGAGGCTCAAGATCCATGAAATTCAAGAATAATGCAAAGCTCAAGCTTCATCAGGACTTTGAATTTTTTCGCATTCTAGTTATTATACTGCTATAAACTCAAACATTGTTTCTAAGAAAGTTTTTAAGAAATTTTTGATATTGGAATTGTGAAAAGTGTCAGCACTATACCTACAAAAGACTTTCTTATAGAAAGTGTCCAGCCGTGTTTGTGTGGTAAGATGATTCAGTTGAACTGCTCAAAATTAATTGAGGTCCTACACCATGCCAAGTATCATGAGTTCTATAAACGTACAAAAATTACCTAAGAATTAACTTTCTCATGCCGCATTCAAAGAATGCAGTCTTGTTCTAAATTCTGAAGATTATAAGCGCACTGAAAACAGCTCTAAAAAGTTTTCTGCCATAAAATCTTATTGTGATTCAAAGCAACAGTAGAAAAGCAAACGGCTCTCAGATCTACTCACTGCTTCGATGCCAAATGTAGAGCATCAAATCTTACGCTCACTATAGTCTGCTCTGAGCTGCATCGTCAACTCTGTGCTAGGATATCATACTGAGTGTTAACTCGTGTAACATGCCCCATCTTTGTTAGGATATTTCGCGGAATTAATCAACCTCGATATCGTGTTTACAAGTCTGTTAATGTGAAAACATCCAACCTTTGTTTACAAGTCTGTTAATAAGCTCTATCCTTCTTTCTTCCATGATTACTTCACATTAACTTACTCTGTACACAGAACTTGGACTCGCCAAGCTACTAGGGGTGATATCTTCAAGACCACGAAAAACACTACCTTATATGGTCTACAAGCGATTCAGCACTTCGGTGTAAAACTTTGGAATACTATGTCACTGCACATACGCGTTGCTAGTTCTAACAGGAACTTTCGGTCAAAGCTAAAAAGCTGCTTTCTTAATTTGTACTAATTGAGCTAGGCTTAATTTAACTAAACTTAATCTATTCATGTAAGGATCGATTTGGCTCTATGGTTACTATCTTCATATTTAAATTTTAAAAATCAAAGCGTTTCTCTTGGTGTTTTTGCTTTAGAGGGGGGTGGGGGGAGCTCCCTTACGATTAGCTTGTCTATTTAGAGAGATCCTCATTAATCAATCATTCCCAAATAGAGGGGTGATACTAGAGAGTCATTGTAAGATAGAACATGAAAGAGGGCGTCTAAAGAAACTACTATTGTAAATTTGGCGAGCATGGGATAAGAAAAAGACTAGATGTGAATTTTATTCTAATTCCATCAACCAAATGGAAGCTATTTATATTATTCTAAGATCGATTATATCAAGTTCTACTCTACTCAGCTCACTTCTCAATTCCAATTCAACAAGTCCCTGCTAGCATATTGTTACATAATAGGTTTACTGTTCCGTGTCTATGAGGTAGTTATTATTTTTATCCGTCTAGCCATTGTTTGTGAGTAATCTGTTTCCATGCCATTACCCATCAGTTGCCATCTTATGGTGTAATAACCCTTTCGTTTTGCTGTGTCATGTGTTTTGCTGTGCCATAAAATGTCAACGCCGTATTGTGTAGTTCAGTCGTCAGTAGAAGTCGCAAGTAAGCCGTCAGTGAGTTTACATTGTCGTTTCAGTTTGAGAAGAAGAAGATTCACGAACTTGTTGTTGTTAATTGATGATATTTCTAATTCGTTACCGCAAGAACCCACGCAGGGCCGGTTCCATGGGGGGGTGTGGGGGGTGTGACACCCCCAGCGATTGATCCTGGCCATTCAGTCGGTAAAGTCTAATTTTCGGTCGGTAAATTGTTTGAAAATTTTTGCTGGAAATGCGGCATCTAACTCTACTCTACTCGGTACATTGTAGTCTACACCCCCCTACAAAAAGTTCCTGGAGCCGGCCCTGAACCCACGAAAATAACAATATGCAACGCATGCATACTAAGTAGAAGTAGATATTTGGAGCCTAGGGAAAGCATGCAGAGAAGGCGCAACGGAAGTGCCCGATACAAAAGCCCAGTGCCTCTTTTAGTCCTCCGCTGCGGCCCTTCACAACACTAGTTTAGCATATCTCTCTCGTACACTTTTCTGGTCCACAACAAATCTAATGCCCTCTATGCAATGTATATTCTTGACAATATTATCCCAAGCTTGGCCCTTTTCTCTTGTTCCTGTCCTAAATTAGAGCCCAGTGCCCCTAACTACAATACTCGCCAAAAGTCCTGGGACACTTTGTATATTTTTACTCTGGACGGACTTTGTTTATTTTTACTCTGGAGCATTCACCCCCCTCCTCCCCTAAATAATATTGGTTACTGAGAGAGGTACATGCGGTAACGGAAAAATTTTTTCGTGCACAATAACGCCAAGTGTCTCAGGAACAGACCAACATTGTTTTAGGGGGAAGGGGGTTTGCATCAAGGCGTGATGGTTGAAATGCTGAGAAGACTGTGGTTTTTCATAATTTGTAAGATACCGTGATATAATGCTATACGTTTGGCTTTCTAATATGCGTACTATAACAGAATGGCTAATAACAAAGGTTAAGAAATATATATAGTCTAGGTGAAGTCACGTGAGTAAACTAAACACGGGGGTACCAAACCTTACATTTCCCCTTCCTAAAAAGTAAAGGTTATGTTTAACTAATACGAAATGCGTCCCAAGGAATGAAATCTGGATCTTGCCGAGCTCTTCGGTGGCGAACAGGATAATTTCTTACTGGACGAACGTCAATGTTTTCATCTTCTGATACGCTATGGTCGGAATCTGAGAATGAATAATCGTTTTCGGATATAGAAACATCACCAGAGTCTGATTCTGATCGCTGTCTTAACATACGCATAGGTTTGTTCCTGAACTCGTTTTCGATAACTGGGATGAGGCGATCATGATGCACTATTTTATAGTCGTTATGAGCATTTACGATTTTGAAATTAACGCCATTCGGTAGTTTTTCCACTATCGTCCAAGGCCCATCTCGACGGGGGGCTAATTTCCTGTTCTCTCCGATTTTGTAATGTTTAACTTTCAACCACACTTTATCCTCCGTTTGATAAGTGTTGAAACGAATATTTCGATTATAACATTGTTGCATTTTTTCCTTGCTTAATTTAAGAGATTCTATGACCTGCGAAAATATATCTTCTAACGCGATGGTTGTTTCTAGTTGATATTGAGCAGGGGAAATATGTTCGAATGGATCCTGATTAGTATTGCGAAAGTGAACATCTTGTGGTAGTACGGCATTTCTTCCTAAAACAGCGGTGTAAGGAACACAACGAGTTGCTTTACTTTCAGTCGTATTAAGCGCAAATACTAGTCCGGCTAATATAGATCTCCACTTGGTTTGTTGTAAACGGCGATGATGAAGGACAGCGCGAAGCATGTCTTTGATGGAGCGAATATTTCTTTCCGCGAACCCATTACCCTGGCTATGGTAAGCCGACGAGCGTCTCTTTTCTATTCCTATCTCTTTGCAGATGTCATTCATGAGCTGACCATCGACGTTGGAACCCTGGTCGGTCAGAAGGTAGGATGGGTTCCCATGAATATATACCCAATGTTTTAAAAACGCATCTACTAGTATCGGTGCGGTTTGATCCTTTACAGGTATTGCTGGTATAAACTTTGAAAAAACGTCCCCGATTAGTAATATATATTGAAATCCATTGTTATCTTTTGGCAAATAAGCAATGTCTAGTGAAACGAATTGCATGGGAGCATTTGGGACATACATTGCTACCATTGGCGCTTTTGGTGGCAATGTGTCGCACTTTGTTTTCTGGCATGTTTCGCAGCTGGAACTAAAAGCTTTAATGTAAGAATACATATTTGGCCAGTAGAATCTTTCTTTTAGCAATGAATATGTTTTATCCGTGCCAAGGTGTGCAATATTATGATATTCAGTTACGATGATGTTCCGCAACGAGGGAGGAACAATTGGTCTACCTGATTTAGTAAGACTACCGTCAATGACTCTGAGCTGACCTTGAACTCTCTTTAAACCACTAAAAGTAATTTTGTCGCCGTTAGAAACATTTTCAAGTGCTTTTGCAATAGTCGTATTTTTTTATTGTTCTTCCTTCAACTGTGATTTAAAATTATCACAATTCACATATAATGCATATATCTTGTTATCGAATTCTGATAGTGGTTGTTTCTGTGATCCATTAAGATTTCGAGATAAAGCGTCAGCTTTAACATTTTCTTTACCGGGGATGTATTGGATGGAATATTCGTACTCTTCCAATTCTGCAATCCATCGAGCGAACTTCCCACGGGGGTCTTTTTGATTACGAAGGTGAACCAACGGATTATGATCTAATTTCAAAATAAACAGAGAACCAGCAAGATACATGTGCCAGTGTCTTACGGCAGAGACTAATGCAACTGCCTCCTTTGTCGTGGCAGACCAATTCTTTTGAGAGGACTGCAGGGCTGTGGAAAAGTAGGCTATAGGATGCTGGTTTCCATCAGTACCGAATTGAGAAAGTACGCCTCCGACAGCATAATTACTAGCATCTACTTCGATAAAAAATGGGTCGCTTAGTCATGGAAATTGCAACACAGGTTTCGAGGCTAGTCTTTGTTTCAAAGTGTTGAATGCACTTTCGCAATTATCTGTCCAGTTGAAAGGTGTGCTTTCACTTGTAAGTTCGTTTAAGAGTTGCGTGAGTGCAGAAAAGTTGGGAATAAACGCTCTATAAAAACCACAGAGGCCGAGAAAACCCTTCAATTGTTTCTTGGTAGTTGGTATCTGGTATGAATTAATAGCATCGGTGAGTCGATCTTGAGGTGTAATGCCCGATCGTGAAAGCTGGAAACCGAGGAAATTTACTTGTTCGCTTGCAAAAACACATTTTGATAATTTAAGCGAGATCCCAG
>WIPJ01002886.1:0-21951 GCA_018155075.1 Cassiopea andromeda | reverse complement strand
CACACACACACACACACACAAACACAATTCAGAAATGTGGCTGCTAGAATTATCTTAAGAATAAACATTAAGTAAGCAATTTGTAAGCACTATCATGAAATAGCCTCGACTACGAACACTCACCCTAAACAAATTACACATTAAATAAGAACCATAAATTACCCTCACCCCTAACTATCAGGGTTACCTATAATAATGTTGTCACTGATAATTAAAAGTAGCAAATTAAAATTGCAAAATTCAGAAAAATGGCGGCCACATTCATCTAAAGAATATGTGTAAAAAGAATCATCTAAAGAATCATCTAAATCCAATCCAGCAGCCCCTGTGATTCCAGCAAGAACAAGGACCCATTGTCCCCAGTGTTCCGCCATTGCTCACAGGGCCCTTCACATAATTTATCATATAGGCATCTTAGTATATATAGAAGCTTTTTATATGGGTGCCCGCTAAATTCAAGCCCCAACTGTGATCTGCACATTAGCTTTGCAAGGGCATGAGAAAGAAGCTCCCCTTAGGTCTTGATAGGCAGCTATGTATCAAGAATTTATTTTGCAGGCCAAAGTTTCGGATGGCTAAATAAAGAGATCACAGTTCTATTAATGCAGTGCTTCTCAAATACTGTTTGCAAAGCCCCACCCACAATGAAAGAGAAAGTGTTTCGTGCTCCCCTCGCTACGCTAACTATAAGTAAGAGTAATATAGGTTCTTTTGCTCTCAATAATGTGATTTTCTGCAGTACAGCCAAGCCTAAGCAGCCGAATATGATTGTGATAGTTGATACCAAGCGCGATGAAAATGTTATTGTATCCTGTTTGTCTTTAAACTGAATCATTGTGCAATACAACACAACACAAACTTTCAACAAATAAAAAACTTTATTTTTATACAAGGTTTATATGGATTACATCTCTTAATGTCATTGTAGCATCAGTGAATATTTGAATTTATACCTTTGCAAGCAATTCACAGAGCAGAATGATGAAGGAATATATAAATATTGAAATGCAAATTGGACACAACAGATCTTGTGCATAATATTTCCCTATGATGTCTCTCAAGGGATTTGAAACGTTTTTAACAAAGAGTTTGAAAAATTTAAATGCACATATACCACATGCTGACTTGTCATGAACGATCAAAACATACAATGAACATGCGATTTTGATTCCAACACCCAATTAGTCAACTTAGTTTGGCTCGATTGACAAGCGTGAGAAGAGAATAGACGGTAAGACTATTCAGTTGTTAAATTAAGCATAGCATGTAGGAAATATTCTACTAGTTGCTTTTTAAGCAGAAATATCAATGATGGGAATCTTATTGTTGTCAGAAGACCATAACCACGTGCTAAATGGCTTGTATTGTGAGAATGAATTGATGCTTCATGGTATAAGAAATTGTGGAAGTAAACTGGTGCTAGTTTATTCATTGATTCTTAAAGGAGAGCTAATGGCTTAGATTTACAATTATCATCAATACGTATTAGCTTCAAGTCTTAAATGATTGGAAGGGAATGTGAAAGAGAAGTATGATTAGAGAGTGCCCGGACAGCTCTTTTTTGCAGTTTAAATATTTTTGGGAGGAGATTCCTAACCTTAAACAAAATACCACAAGTTTTTGCAAACTTCTGTTTGAAAGTTAAGTAATATGATATGTCCAAGTAAGATGCTCGGCCAGCAAAACTCCAGAGAATTTAGCGCATTTCACTTTAGCGATGTGTTTCGTAGCAATCATAATTGTAGTGCAAAGATGGATAGAGTCTGTAGAGGAATGGCAAATGATGCATTTAGCTTTGCTTATATTCAAGGAAAGCATTTGGTGGATCATTAATAACTAGAAGAAAGAGCAAGTGGCCAAGCACTAATCCATGACGAACACCACAATTAGTAAGCAGTGGCTATGAGCATTTGCTATTGATAGATACATTCTTTCTGCCAAATAGCACCAGAATCACTCAGGTTCTATTATTTGAGCTTAAGGTCCTCTAAACTTCTAAAGTATTTATATTTACCACAAATAAACCAGCATAGATTGCAGTTAATGTCTGCAAATACAAAGCAGTCTCACTTGATTCAATTGAGTGTTAAACTGTGCCAAACTAGAATAGAAACAACATCAAAATATACTGATAGATCATTTCGAACAATTTCGAATAGCATGGTGTTTTGAATAAGATGTGATACGAATAGTGAAAGTAACATAAAACTGCAAAAGTAGCCACTCACTGTAAACATTTTCCAGTCTGTGCTGTTCACTTGTTATATCAGGTTGTAAATTCCCACCAGCATCATAATACCTTAAAGTGCAAGAGAATAGTCTCTTTTCATCATCAAATGTGATTGGTGGAATTACTAAAATCATCGGATTGCCAGATAATATGATGTTGACATGTGGTTAATTGTATGCTGATAGACTTGCTTCTTTAACTATTTGTTTTTTGAAGGAATTATATGCTGTTAGGTCTGTTGGTGCACCTCCAGCAGGATCACCGTATTTACATACCAAATCTCGTAACGTATTTGCCCCAACAATAGGATCAAATGTTGCTGTTAAAATGAGTAATGAGCCATTCTGAATATTTTGAGGGGAAATCGTCACATTAACTGAAGCAGCATCCCTTAAGGCTAGAGTTGGATGAAAATGAAGAAGGATTAACAAACACATATGGAGGCACGTGCAAACTAATTGAATAACCTTATAAATTGTACCACAGCAAAGATTCATGATGCCTTTAATAACATCTAAATCGTATCTTCAAAACCAAGTAAATCAATCTATCATACTATAAAAACAATCCACTCAATATGTCATTTAAAATTTAGGCAAGAAGCCAAATTCAAGATATCTTTTCATTATACAATTTTTATTTTCAATTTAAGTGATGACGCAAAATTTCATTTCAGTTGCAGAGAATGTCATATGAGTGAAAGAGATTAGGATGCTCAATATAATTCTAAAGCTAAAATTTGGCAAATCGATATAATTTTTAGAATAGGGTGTTCTCCAATGCCGTCTTAGGTGCTGAATACGAAATTGATGAGATTTCTTTGCTAAAATATTGCTTATGAGTGGTTCATTGGACTTTTTACAAATAGCACCCAATTACGTGATGAACCATACTCGAAAGCATACAGTTTTTATGAAATATAACAAATAAGCATTCAGCTCATAAGGCCTTTCTCAAAACAAGCTTTTCACTTTTCTTTAACATGCAGAACATCTTTTATCGCATTGCTAGGCTTCCGTTGAGATACTTTTGTAATGGGAGTGCAGATGGAATTCCTTAGACAAAGATCATAGAAAAATCTTCAAATGGAACAAGATTTTAAGCATAATCTTCACTATGACTGTGTTTTTAAAATTTGATAATATTTCTTTGCTGACATATTGTTTATGGGTGGTTCATTGGACTTTTTACAAATAGCATCCAATGCAGTGATGAAGCATACCGGAAAGTATGCAGTTCATGCGCCACAGATGTATGCCAAAGAACATCTGTGATGCCCCAATAACATTCCAAACCATTAGCTGCATGTACAGATGCACTTAGAAACTTTTCACCGAGGGGTGGAGGACTTGACCAGTTGCCCAACTATTATTCAGTCTAAAGAGCATGACGTGTCCACAACGGATATAACTTTGCACTGACGCACCTGGAAACAGACTACAAGCTTTTTAAGACCTTGTAGTGTGCTTTGATCCTAGTGACAGCATTCGATATTTTGCAGTATACGATCGATAAATCTATGCGATCAAGTTTAAATTTGAACCAGTCAAGATCTTATCCGGTAACTAGGGCCTTGACTTTCTTGATGTAGGCTTTGAGAAAAGAAGCCAACAGTTTTGGCAGAACAGATTGTGTAAGTCAAAACCTAAGGTATTCTACCGAGAATTGACTCCGAATGTCTTCATTAAAATGATTCAGGACATTCTCCTTCGGATATTGGGAAAGATTAACATCAAACCCACAATTCATACAGTTTATGAAATTTAGCAAATAAGCATTCAGTTCATGAAGCCTTTCTCAAAATATAGCTTTTCACTTTTCTTTAACATGCACAACAAATTTTATCGCATGGCTAGGATTCCGTTCAAATTCTTTTGTTATGGGAGTGTAGATGAATTTCCTTAGACAAAGATCATACAAGAATCTTCAAATGGAACAAGATTCTAAACATAATCTTCAATATGACTTTGTTTATTAAAACAATTTTCTACTAGCAGTGTTTTTGTAAATTCAATAAGTTATGGATAATAAGTTTTCAATATTATTCAAACCTTTTCAATTTACTCTCGTTCGGTTTTAGTTTCGTGCAGCAGAGGTCTGAGTGAGTTATGACACTGCCGAATGTTTACTGCAAGTTAAGTAATCTAAAATTTTTACTAGGTAGATCGTGGCAATCACTTACCAATAACATTGCATAACATCAACTCCATGTAAATTGTTCCGATGAGATTCATTGTCCAGTTTAACAAATTTGTAAATTAAAAATTTTTCAGAAAAGAAAGTAATGCAAGAGAAAATGTTTAAAGGTCATCTTTAACCCGGTTTCATCATGACAGTGAAATGAATTTGCTAAAAATAAGCCAAGGTAATCATGCAGCATTATCTAGAAGAAAGCTATGACCTGAAAGTGTATTCTAACAGAGCATAATTAGAAACGTGCATACACGAGGAGACAAAAGTATTACAGCACATTAATTATAATTTCGTCCAAGTTTTTTGGCGCTTAGCAGTATTAATGATTAACATTCCAACATTCCCTTTGCCTGAAATGAAAAATATGCTAAATTTTACATGAAACGCTAGGACATTTCTTGAGGATTTTAAGAACGATAGAACTATCATACAATAAGAAATGACACAGGTGTAAACAAAATAATTGAAGTGGCGAAAACGAGGGAGTTGCGAGTTAAGGAGAGAGTAATTGTTGACTATTTGAGTATACAAGATTTTGATTCATTAATTCATTCAATAATTCATTCATTCATTTATACATTCATAACAGCCAACCATTTGGTAGATAAGCTTGTGTTGGTATAAAATTTTTCAACCAGAAGTAAAGCCCAAATCATAATACTTGACTTCACCCTGTAAGCTATGAATTTTGATGAATTCATGGAATATGTGACTCCTACCACTCCAAGTACCTTATGAATAAAATTTGAGATGCAGAAACGTAAAGAAAACTTAACTTCCAAAATGTTACCACTGATCTGATACTAGTTATGACAACAGGAGAAATCCTGCTTAGCAGCTATTGGTTCGATTTCCTTCTCATAAAATAAAGTTGAAAAAGCTACGGTCATGCAGTAAATTTGTTTTTCATCCGATAGAGAGCGAGAATACTAGGATTATTGCTGAAAATGGCTGTGAAGTGGAAGGGCTCGTATTTTTTGCATGACTGCTTAAATAGATGTAAGATTACAAGAAGGCTACCATTTATTCGAAATTTGATATTACCAGTTCAAGATAAGTCAAACTACAGTTGCTTCTTGCTATTGTAATTTTGAGGGCAGGAATACAAAAGTTCTAGGGAGAGTGTAATATTAAACTAAAAAAGCTTTTAGCATAATCTCCTGAGTAACTGATTTGGATGTAGTCATATTTAAGCTATGCCACTCTTGACACCTGCGGTTTCGAAATGTGTTCGACTATAGTTATTGATGAAAAATATACTACCTTTTTGTTGCTCAGTTCCTTTATATGTTGACTGAACAGGTCATCGATGGATATTCCGTAACTCCTATATAAGTATGGAACGTACTCTGATTACGCCTTATGTTTTTGTATTTTACATGGCTTCGCATGGAAAAAAATAAAGTTACCTTTAGATCAAAGTCTAGTAAATAATATCATAATAATTTTTGATTTGATAATTTATTACAGAATCATCATTCGAAACGCTTTGGCTCCCTTTTCATGATGCCAGCGCTCTTGCTTTCAAGGAATTGTCTTCGACTAGAATATTAAATTATGGTAGCATAAGGAAAGTTTCCATAGCATCTGCTCCGTGAGGCTTTAATCCTGTCATCCGCGATCTACAGTACTTTCAATTTTTTACAGCCCTGTTCAACCAGGATAGCTGACGGAAGCTTTTTCAGGCGAGGACAATAGCACCCTACCCATTTTCTTTTACCATCCCTGAACTTTTCATTATTTTACAAAATAGACATTACTAAAATCTAAAGTCTTGTCAAAAACATATTGAATTTTGTGATTCTAGGTATTCGTGCAGCCATAGAGCAAGCCTTGGCAACAGGATGCTAATTTTTGCCAGCCATGCAAACTTTTTGTCTAATTGTTTATTGTTGCATTATCTTTCAGGCTAAGAAGAGATCCTCTGTATAAGGCTTCATAAAGTGAAATGGTAGGCTGAATCACAACACCGGTCTTTTTGTCTAATTTCATTCTATTTTTTAATACAAAATCCCTTTCAGCCAGCAATTACAAATGCAAAGAAGCGTAAATACGTATTTTAATTCGACTAAATCAACATTGGTGGATATCACTGGTCTTCCCAGGAAGAAGTCTAGATTTTATATTGAGGTGTCTAAGTGGAATCAATTTCTTGTTGAATAGAAAGATATTTTAGATCTAGTAGCAAATTTTTCTTTTAGACTGTCGGTACAGAGACCGTTTATTACTTTGTAGATAGTATCTGCCCTGTGAAATTCAATCACGTTTGAGACCGGAAGAAATTTGCAAAACCATCATTCTAATCTCAACGCCTTCTATAAGCTTGAGTGCTCTGTTCGATAAGCTGAAGATGACCAAGTTTTAAGTTAGACAAATTGCTCTATAGTTCATCACAATGGGTAAAGGAGGATGTCAGATTTATTGGGCTATAAACCATTTGCTTGACATATCAGTTAGAGCTTGAGAGTGGGCAGGAACGCTGCCCGAATCTGCTCTTTGTTTTTCAGAGCATTTGCCCGAATGAAACGAACTCCACCCAACTGGGGAGCTGCAGCCTTCCTGCGCCCTCTAGTCTTATGAACATGATCAAATTTGAAAAGTTTGGCAAAAAGATTTATGAAATAAAGATTGAGATCAAATAGTCCTTAACAAACTTTAGTTTTGTCTTTCATCAATCTTCATCAAACAGCGCCAAAACACATGTTAGGCGACCACATGCTCATATGGAAAAATGTTCCCCTTTACCCGAGAGTTCTTTCAATTTTACTTTCGCTGCTACAATTAACACATGACATTTATCTAGAGCAGTAATTTTTATTGAAAGGAATTTCCTATATAAATAAGATAACTTGTTATTATCAATATTCCAAAAAACATTGTTGTGAAAGCATGCGATGTTGACATATGATGTTTGCACTACCAGGGGCGGATCCAGTGAGAATTCTGACCAGGGCTCAACAAAAAAGATCGTGGGCGTGGCTATATGGGTGTGGAAACTATCCCAGAACTATGAACAAATAAGGTCCAGTTGGTCCGACATTTATTATTGAATTGAAAGTCGATATTCTAAACTTCAGTAAAGAAGCAATCAAGCACGTCATTCACTTTGTTTTGTTGAATTTATAAAAAGGTTAACACCACACACGTTTTTCTCAATCTGTTGAAACTCGCAAGGTTGGGGGTATTGCCAACATCGGTTTGATAAACTTGACTCGCTAAGATCCAGCACCTGCTAAGTTCAATATCTGACTTCATCACAAAAATAAACAGCTGACAAGGGAAGTAGTGTTTGGCGGAAGTAAAATTCAGCGGAACAGTTAACTGCAAGGAATTAGGAAGCATTCAAATTGTTGAGTTCAGTGGCAAGGGGCATTCTCGCAAACAAAAGAGACAAATCTCTATAAGCTGCAAAGGGGGAGCTTACAAGCAGTTTTATGAAGTTGGGAGGGGCACGTGCCCACTTTACCCTAGGTCTCCTACCTATTTAGTCAAATGGCCGTAATATTATCCAAATAATAGAAGCAACTTACCTCACTGGTGTTATACTAGGGCATTTGGTTTCTTGACAGGCAGGGAACTGCAGCTCTGAGAATTAGCATCATAGATTTCTCTAACCGATTCAGACACTTCTAGTACCTCTAAGTAATTTCCCGCTCTCAAGTAAAACACTCAACAACTACTGTCTTTCTCGCCATGAGGCCACTGTTTCAACATCAACATTATCACGTGTAGTGCTCATGTTGACACAGTCGAGCCCTGGTCACGGAGTATTGTGATTGGCTAAGAGAAATTGAGCCCTGGTCAGGGTGATGTTTTATTGGTTGAACGATAATATTTGCATCTGACCAGGGCGCGTCCCAAAATTGTTTACAAAATACAGAGATCTGATTGGATCCAGGGTAGTCGAGTCTCTGTATATTACAGACTGACCAGGGCTCGGAAGGAATGCAGCATGTGATAGAAAAGCTGAATGGTGATTTGACGAGCATGTTCCCAATGGATAATACTACCTTCTGCGTCCGCAAAAGACACCTGATATCTTAGAGGTGGTTATTCTGAGAAAGACTGAGATACGCAGCGATAAGGCTTTATTAGCATTGTCCATGAGGAGTAAATACTGGTGACTACTTTTGATAATTCCCGTTTTAATTCAGCCAGCTGTTTAGGATTGAAAATCTGATCAGTGCTCAAGCCCTGGTAGCCCTGGTCTGGATCCGCCACTGACTACATATACTGTAGGTGGAATAAGTCATGGACATTTCCCAGTTTACAGAACTTTTAATATTTTCATATTTGTCTTCATTATTGATATTATATTTTGTATTTTTCCCTATAGTTGTTGTCATATTTAGTTTTAAGTGTTTAACACAGACCAGATAATTGTGAACTTCCCATTAATATAGAGGAGTATAATTTTATCTTTAATGTTCATTCAATAATAAGAAACTTCAAAAATTAACCATTTAGCATTCACAAATATGGCAATATACTTAAGTACTCGACGATTTATGGATTAAGAAATATGTATGAACATACAAAATTTCAATTATGCATGCATAACGCTTGGAGGATCTATGAAAGTGGTGAATGGAAACTATCTGAGCATATTTGATAGTACATAAAAATAAGTCATTTGAACCTAGTTGGAGTGTCAGGCTGAGAAGTTCCTAATTATGAAAAGTAAGCACTTTCAGGCTATTTCAAGTCAAAATATAGATTTTCAGGCTAAAGGCTCTTAATATGTGAAGGTTCGTATGTATGTGTTTTCACTGCATTATAGATGGATAGGTGAATTCAGATATTTCTATAGAATATCGTGTTGGGTGTTGGCAGTTCTCAACAAGTTCTTTAAGGAATGCTTACACACATCCGCGAAATAGTGATTAACTTGGTGCAGTGGTCGCTGTGCACTGTAGAGAAGAAAGGTAGCGTAGTATAATTATCTCCTTCTGCATTTTTTCTTCTTATAAATAATGTCTTTAATGCTGTAGACAACAACTCAAAATCATTGACTTTAGCATCTTTGAAGTTTAGGATTGGATCTAGTGTATTGGAAGATCATGGAAGCGTCTGTCATTGGGGTCATCAAAACTTTTGATTTTCGGGGTTGAACTCACAATAAGCCTTCCTTGCCGGGACCAAATGCTGAAATGAGCTTCATTTAAGATAGTATTTGTCAGTATGGAGTCGGAAAGGTGAAATGGGAAGTTTGCAGACTTCAAAAGCTTTCAGATGTAACATGTAAAAGAGCGTCTTTGAAACAGCCTGTTACTTTCAATCCATTGCATTCTTTCCGTTTGTGCTAAAGCTTCATTCAGAACTGTAGCTACGGAGGTATGGAGAAATGGGGTGCTACATCAACTCACTCTTTAACAAGTCGACAAATTTGCAGCATAAAAATACTACTATTAATGGTAAATCTCGACCAAAGTCCTCTTTGTAGGCAAATTGGAATTGTGCACAGGACCAAAAATTTTTTCTTTAGCTAAAGCCATGGCTTGATTGGGTTGTAGGCTGTGCAGGATCTTGCACCATGGCTGGAGGTTGTTGAACACCGCTTTATAGGAGTGTTTTCCTATCGCGGTTTTCTAAGATGCCAATCCAGAGAATAGTTTACTCAATGGCCATTACGTAGTAGCCAATTCAATTTTGAAGCTAACTGATAGGCTCTGTTTTCTCCCTTGAATAGCTATTTATAGCCCTGTTTCAAGTTGCCTGGCAAATTGTCGGACACTTTCGGATTTTTAACAACTTTTGGGTTGTTGCACAACTTTCAGGGCATGGGGAAACTTTTAAGTTACTATATCTCAATAGTCACAGTCACACTTGTGCTAGAAGTTAAGCAATTATAATGTCCAAAATATAGCTAATCCTGTTAACATGTTTTACCAATCTTTCAGTTGCATTATTAGCATGCACGTGTTCTCATGAAAAAGCATCTTTAAGAAAAAGTAAGCTATAATAAAAGTAACAATAAGAAAACTCTAAAATACAGTGTTTATAAGAAAGATTATTGATTAAACTCCAAAATAAAGCAACATAAAAAGCCTGAAAATTCTAATTCTTGTATTACAGTTGCCTAAGCTGGAAAGTTCTCCCTAATGAAAGTTTCAAGAATTCATGGAGCAGTTAAGGAAAATCATAGATATTATGTGGCAAAATCTAATGAAAACTCCAGCCTGAAGATAGAAAAATTATTTTCTGTGAAAGCTTTCATTGGATTCCACTATCTTGAAAAGAAGCAACTATTTAACAAATTTTGAACAGCTTGTTTCATAATTCATGCAAATTGCATTTTAGAGAGACTTCTTGGAGAAGTAGTTCTCTCTCCTTCTTTGTTACTCTTCCCATAGATTATGGTTACAACGAAGCATCCCAATTCAATTGCATCATTTCTGCATATAATTTCATTGCTAGAAGCCAAAATTGTCACACAAGCTTTACTTCATTCAGTGATGGCCTTTTCTTACGAGCAGATGAAGATTGAGATAGTCCAATACATCATTATATGAACAATATACATGGTGAGAATGACATGAACAGCCCGTAAAATTTTTAACATATAACATCTAGTTCGGCTTGCACCAAAACAATATATAGCTTCAATCATCCACCTTATTATCACATAAAAATCCAGCAAAGGCACACAATAAGTGAAGGCATCCATTATCATCATGAACCATACTTATTCCTTTCTTATAAATTAGGATAGATATGAGTCAGATCAACGGGGCCAATTTCTGTCTCAGCATATTTCTTTGAATAGTTTAGTCACTGAATAATACAGGCAACTTCTGTAAAATTGATAACCATCAAATAGCATCAAATGATAGAGACACCATGCGATCCAAACTATCCGTAGCTGGTGCTGAAAATGTGATTCAACTGTAAGTCAGTACTGCGACAGTCATCGGATTGTAACATTCTCCAATGTTTGTATCCTTTGCTCTGTACATAGCCAGTGACCATGCAGCTAATTCAGCATAGTTTCCTTTTCCTATGAAAGAATGTCACAAAATGTTATGCACATGTACGCGTTTATAAGCATTATACTTCATTGGAAGTTAAAGGTTAAGTAGAATGCCTTTAAAATGCCTTTAAAAAAACTATCCCAATGGTTAGATAGTTCCAAGCATACATTTAACATTCATTCTGATTCCAGGACAGAAGAGCATCTTATAGTATATTCAACTGTCAAGCTAGTTATCCAAGAGTGCAATCATTATTCAATGCTAACAAATGTAAGCTTATTAAGCTAAATGTTAAAACTCTGTGAATCTCCACAAAGAGATATTCATTTAATTCCAGTAAACATGAGAGCCTTTCCTGAATGTTCTATCTTCCAATTTTTCATTGAATTAAGACCGTGCAAAGCTACTAATGGAAAGTATGAAATCTTTATGTCAAGTTGCTAAGTTAGTGCAGATGCCCAAATATAACAAATCCAAGTATTTAAGTGTAAAAGAACAGTTAGAAGCGAAAAGCTCATGCAGTTTGTATAGGAATGTGAAATTATGAACAGAAAGAGGTGCAAATTTCAAAGCAGGAGAGAATATTAAATGTTAAACAACGAGTCGCAATCAAAAGTCTTAACTTTAACGTCATTTAGATCCTTACTCACTGACATTGAATCTCCAACTGTGTCACCAACGAAGTGTTTATCAACAGAACCATGATAATTATCATAATTGCCTTTCTCTCTAGCATAAACAGATCCATCTGGTGCCATATAACGTGCACCATCGAACTTTTTGAGTTCTATAGCTGCAGTGTCTGTCATATCTGCATCAATGCCGCGATTGCTGTCGCTACAGATAAAAGCAAAGCAACTTATAAATAACACAGAGGAATAGAATGACTAGGAACAAAGCATGAATTGAAATCCAGCAAAGATCCTCTTCTTGTTCAAAAATTTCATTACTGTATCATTACTATCTAATAAAATGGAATACTGTGATTTTATTAAGAACAGACTTAAGAGATAATTGGGAATTGTGTTGGACTATTTCAGGTGTTGGCTGCACGACCCTCAGATGCCTGGACAATGCAGAAGTTACAAGATGGTGCGAAAATACGGTGGTACAAAAGGCAATTGCTACAATCTTGCTAAATCAGTTTGCGATTCTATAGCAAAATATCATACACAGTTACTGTTGTCGTTGAAATGTATCCATTGAATGGAAACAATTACAGAAAGGAATGTTATTGTTGCATAAATGCTTTGATACCAATGGATATCCAATTCTTCCCTGAAGATGCCTTGCTAGCCTCCTTAAGGCCTATGAGAAAATATTAGCTCTTCAAATGATTAAGGATAACGCAAGTAAAGTAATCATTCAGTCATAAATTATGTACTCACCCAGTGTTCTCTCCCACTGCAAATTATGGGAAAAGCAATTAAATGATGCTTCAGTATAAGCAACAGAAAACAAGGTAGATTGTTAGTAACATATGAAAATAATTCCTGCATCCATGAACACCAAGAACACAAACTCCAATAATGAGAGTTTATCTATTAGAGTATTTCTGCAATTCGGCCTGTAATACTGCATCTTCGCAAGCAACAATTCCAGCTGAAAATATACTGTTGAAATCAAGATGTCTGGTGTGAAAATGCCTGGATGCAGAAAGGATCTTGATATTTGAATGATCAAAAAACAGATGTATGAAACATCAGTCTATCACACTAGTCCGCAAGAAATGCGAGGAAGTAATGAATATGGAATAAGAATCCAAATCGCAGATGAACATTTCTCAAGGTGCTGTCAGTGGTGAGTTTCTTGATTAAGGTAAGCCTATTTCACTTAGCTAATTAATTCTCAACCAATGCTAGCATGAGCACATAAAATAGAACTTGCATAGATGCTGTCAAGGGCAGCTGTGCATTATATTGAATAGAGTTTAGTAGAAGAAACTAAGCGGGAATGGTAAAAGTATACCTGCATATGATTGCCGACGTTTCATTGCAACAAGAATACAAACGATGGCCATAATAGCTAGGAAGCAAATTCCACCTAAAATACCACCAATCAAAGCTCCATTGTCAGTTGAATGTATGCCTAAACAGAAAAAAATCATGTTTTTAATGTCCAGTTTTCCCTTTTTTATACATATAAATGTGACAAGTATACAACATGCATGTACAAAATACAAAGACGATAGCAATGAAACACTACAAGAACAATATTATTGGGAGCAAAAGAGTATGGCTACTCCATGGCCTATACAAAGAAATCAAGAAACTATGCTAAATGAATATTTTAGAATCTCTTAAAGGAAAAGGAAAGTAGAAGGAAAACCAATGGTAGAAATTAATCTCAGGGGCGATGTGACCAATCATAGGGCTGGGAGAAAGTTGAATCATTTTCACATCAAACTAACAGATTTGGAATGTTTAACATCTATTGGTGTTACCCTACATGGAACGTTGAGCCCCAACTACAGATGGTAGCACTCAACTTTATTATGTAAATAATGTCAAATGTTGTGTACTTGCGACATATTAACGAGGAGATGTACCAAATTGAAGGTAGCAAAGAGACATTGACACAAAGCAGGAAATACCGTTGTTGAGAGAAATAAATCAGAGGGCAAGCAAATAAAAGTTATGAGTATTTAAACTAATCCAACCACCCAGGATAGGCCTTGGGACTAATTAAATACTAGGATTGCCTAAGCGGCTCTGCACTTGCTATTTGCCATAGAAATTGTTTAGAGCAACTCCTTTTACATTTAAAGAGGCGCTAAGAGATTCTTGACCTATTGGGGATGACGTAATTTACAGATCTCTGTGAAGAGTTTACTGAATTGACTAGCTTGTGGCACACTTAAAATATTTCTCTTTGAAACGTTCATATGGAAATATATTTAGAATGTACGATCCTAATGAATTCAACTATATTTTGTTGGATGAGGGTTGGAGGGTACCTCTAAGAGAACTTCAGTTGTGGCACTAGCAATTACTAATAGATATCCTTACTGACTTTGCAAGTGCTTGCGATGGGCCTTAGACCCAGGAACACGTTGGTCTGAGTCAAGTGCATTATCACTAGGCCACAGCTACTCGCTGAAAGTGTAATATATGTATAAGAGAATTTAGCATCTATTGCTGCGCTTTTCTCTGCCATCTCATAAGTCTCACCATTGGTATCGACAACAACAACACGCACCTCATACTCCACTCCTTTCTTTAGTCCTGTGATGATTACCTCTGTATCAGATATGGTTCCTCCTTTTAATTCCCATTGCCACTCACTCTGTCCCTTCTTTCTGTATTGGACCTTTATTTCTCTTATGTTTCCACTACATTGAGGCAATTGCCATGTTACTCTAATTGTACTGTCATTGACATGCATGATAACATTTGTGACTGGACCAGAAGCTGTACAATTATTATTGAGACAAAATAAACATGCATGGCATTGCTTGACCTCATAATGTTACTAAGTAATTTTCTTTCCAATCAATAACGGTTAATTGCAATTATTAAACTAAGAGCATCCATTGACAGCATTGAAAGACATTTGATCTTTAGGAGGTCATAGTAATACGAGAGACACTCGTAAAAAGCAAATATATATTACGTGCTATTGCTAATGTAAGTAATTCTAGTGAAAAACAATTGTGAAATCTATTTAATTCTTTACCGAAGAAAGAAGGTAGCAAGAAAAATAGTTCTCGTCACTCAAAGATAGACATCCTGCAAGTCAACCTATCAACAAACATGAGTGCACTTTTTAAATTATGAATACATATTTTGGCTCTCTTCTTTAAAGAACATGTAATTCAATTCCGCTAGCATGGCAAGTAGCTAGACAAGATTTTAGGAAGCAGGGTACGCTATTCTTGATAATCTGCTAAGACGAGAAATTCAGAAAAATAGCTGTGTATACATTGAAAAATATGTTCTTGCTCTAGAAGCGAAAATTCATAGAAGAGAGTAGGAGTGTTATAGTACACATTTTATTCCAATGCGTAATCGATGAAAAGTAGATTATTTATTGAGTAAGTTGGAATTGTAAGCATTCATAGAAGTATTAAACCTTCATATATAATACAGGGAAAAGCCTATCAATATTTATCTTTTATTCAACAGAAACTTAAGACTTGATGTTCAAAAACTTAAGACTTTGTGACAAATTTAGAACCTTACGCTTCATCTTGATTGTAGTTGTAACATTCACTGTACCAAATGTATTGTTGCTAACAAATGTGTAAGCTCTAAATTTGCCTTCAAAATCCAATGCAAAATGATGACTTAGATTGTTCAAGCTTTGTTTCAGAAGAGTTCCATTTTGGTATAAGAAAACATCAGGTGTTGGACGGCCAACAGCATTGCAAGTTATTGAAACATTTTCGCCTGTGCATCCTAACCTGTCCTTGCTGTTTTGCATGAATTCCGGACCATCTGCATAGCAATGGAACATGTAGAAGTTAGAATAATAGAAATACCAATGTGTTCATAAATTTTTCTAACAGGAAGAGCTCCATTATATAATAAATAATACAATAGAATAGTGAGAGATTGAAAAACCACTTGGGTATATAATATGATACAACATATTTGCAGAGTATTTTTCAGAATTCAGCAAAATCAAAAATAGTCTATTTTTAAATCCTCCTGAGTTACTGGATATTGGCCACAAGCTCTAAAGTTCTATAACACTTCAATGAACTATATGTAGCTTCTAAAACTTACAGTTAACTGTTAAATAAACTGATTTACTTGCAACTAACCCAACGCCATTCGATGCGATGCAAACATACTCTCCGTCTTGTCTCCTATTGACTGAAGGTAAGAGAATCCTTCCGTTTACACTTAATATTTCAGAGCCAGTAGGACTGCGCCAGGTAACATTAGCCCTGGGATTCGCTGCAATGACGTTGCAATGTAAAACAACATCTCTTCCCTCCAATGTTGCTATTGGTGATGAGATGCTGACTTCCGGGCGTACTATAAAGTGAATAAGATGAAGAGTTTTCCAACCAAAATTTAATGCGTGGTAACGTTGAGAATATGTTTAAAGCTTCAAGGAGATACTGGATAAAGACGTGACTTTGTAAAATTGAAATACTCTTATGAGCACCTGAATGTTATATCCTCTAAATGACAAAGTTCTCTTAATTATCTATTATAATTATAATTAATTATGATTATAATTAGAAGTATATACGCATGGGTTTAAATATGCATTGGCTATTAATTAAAATTTTTAAGCAATTTTTTGAGAATTTCGTAGTTATCTCGCTTTGGAAAAAGCATATTTTTAATGACTCTTAAATCTCGAGATCAAGCTTAAGAAGCAATCTGATAAAATTATGATAGCATATACAGAAGGAAAAAGAAAAGGAGAGGATGAAGAAGAGAAAGTTCTTGGTTCATTGAATACGTAAATGTTCTCATTAGAAGCAAGCGTTTCTTAGTATAGGTCCTTAGCGGATACCTAAGTCAACTGCTAAGTTAGGAAGCAATATATAGTTTGGCTATTGAGAAATTATATTACGTAAAAGGACTCCAAACATTGGTTTGTATCTAGGTGTTCTATTATTGCCTATTGTTGGCCCAATACATATTGTTCTGTTCTTTACTAATTTGTGGGATATACACCTATAATTTTCTGACAGTACATGACGTACCTGAATACCTTCATATTTGTGACTGAGGAAGAGGTCAGTTTCTTTTGTTTACAGTTAATCGTTAGTCTTTAGAAAGTTTGAAGTGTACATAGAAGTTACAAGGCACAACTATAGCCTTCCTCTTGCAAACAACATAATGCATGGCAGAGCACCGGGGAAGAGAAGCAGGGGCAAACAAAGAGTAACATGGATACAAAGTATTAGATACTGCACAAGGTTAACGGCAATAGAGGCAGTTACAGCAGAACAAATTGAAAAAAGAGTTAAGCATTCGACAATGCTCCTACGGTCTTAGTAGACAATGGATTAGAAAAAGAAGAAGAATTGTGGGTAAACGTCTTACATCAGTCAAGACAACAAAAAGCGCTATAAATATTAATCATAAGAATGCTAGAATAAGTACCCTCTGATATAATGCAATGATAACTATCCAGGGGGGAAGAGTGACACTAAAGAAAGATAGTAGTATTTCCTACTTTACTTTGACAATAAGGAGCACTCCATAATCAGCAATGCATACAATGCTCAAATGCTGTTCATGAAAATCTAATGATTAAAAATTATGAACAGGCTCATAGCAGAATCATCTTAGAAATTAAGGAAATTATTCTTTTAAACGAGATCTAAATTTGTAGGATTAATAATAGGAAATTAAGAGTTATAGTAGCATCAACTCTTCCCACATTCCTCATTCCTCGAAGCTCTTCATAATAGTTCATATTACATATGAATATTATAACTTTTCTCCAAACTTATTATTTCTATGAGATGCGCTTAAAATGAAACATTTTCCATAACTATCTAAATTATCTTTTCTATATGTTTGACTGCGTATCGAGCTGTTAAATGGGCA
This sequence comes from Cassiopea andromeda, assembly GCA_018155075.1. Lineage (NCBI taxonomy): Eukaryota > Metazoa > Cnidaria > Scyphozoa > Rhizostomeae > Cassiopeidae > Cassiopea > Cassiopea andromeda. The sequence goes on along the minus strand of WIPJ01002886.1, from coordinate 4,039 downwards.
GATCAAGGTATCTTAAAGAATGTCTAATGAACTTGAAGAAATTGAATATATGACTTACCTTGAATATCAAGAACCAGTATCTGAGCAGGACTTTCACCAACTCTGTTATAAGCAATGCATTGATAGGTGGCTTTGTAATTGTTGTAATCCTTGTAATCCAGTGGCAACGTTGTGAAATTGGACGAGCTCCCATCTTGAAGGATGACTGAGGACGATCCATTTATCAATATAAATCTAACTTTAGATGATAGTGCTGCCCTAGCCGTACAAGTTAATGTCACCGATAGTCCGTTGATAGGAAAAGGAGGTGATGCTATCAACTTAACTTGAGCAGGTGCATCTAATGAAAAATATTGAAGTGTAAGGTAATAATACAATACTTGAAATAAATAATTGAGATACCACCAACAACAACACAAGCGACTTGCAAAGGAACAAAACTTCTCTAGGAGGCTCTATTAACGATTGTATTACCATAATAGCACTGAATTCAAGAACAACCCTTCTATGCAAGCTTTGAAAGGCGAAAAGTTTTTAAATTGATAACAATAAACATATGGAGAGTAGTACTTCTTGAGGCACTGTTTTATCCATTTTAAGAAAGCACTTAAGATAAACAAGGCTTTAATTGATTTCCAACGAGATCACTTTCACCAAGAACCCTTTCCAACAAGATCCAAAGACTGACGAAGGCAACATACCATGTGAGTATTCAGTAGTATCACCACAAAGATTTCTCGCGCAATGCTTGAGTTTTTTCATGATCTCATAGGCTTGTGAAAAACAATGACGACATTTTCGTCCAATATGAAAGTAGTGCTATTTACAAGCCATTTTCACGCGCCAATGTGATCATGAAAGATCTTCCTTATTGTGTAATGATATAATCAGCAATCTAAAAGAGTGTCCAAAGTTGAGTTTCATTTTTTGCAAATACAGTATTTCATAAGACAGCAATTCTACTAATCTTTTAACCAGTACTTAAAGAAGTGCATTAGACATTCATTCTGATCCAGTGTCTACTAATGGGCCTACCATGGTTGAGCATAAAGAACACTTTTCAAACCAAAAGTTCTGAGATGGCTGTAAAATGCTATATTGATATTAGTTTTTACAAATACAGATACAAATACAAATAAATTTTATTTCAAAAATTGATATCGGACAGGCCTTGAAATGAGAGGTGCTCCATCGAGCACAAGCACCTTCACACTCACCTCACAAATCATATTGACTGAATTAGCCAAGCTTGTAGAGTTGATCACTCGTTTAAATTATACATGTTTTTTCAGAGAAAGACTTTGCCTGAATAGTCTTTTGGGCCATTCAGCAGTATATTGTCTATTGCGGAGACTAAATTAAGGAAAACAATATCAAGTCACAAAGCAATGTAAACCTGTTCTAGGCTTGTATTGTAGATGAATATGAGGGCTTCATAGCAATTTATAAAAATTTGATTATATTCAAAAGTGGGAGAGGCCACAGAGAATAAAATAGCTGGTGCAGAGACTATCCAGAAAATCTCCCTTTTTGATATTCAATGTTTAAGTAAAAGTGACTCTGAGTCAAGAATAAATTCAAAATTCCTGTTTTGCTTGAAAGGAAGACTATTCCATCTCCTTCATTTTTATGCCAAAACAATTGATTACAGTCCATTGCATTTTATACAAAACACTGTTCCAGAGATGGTGGTTACCGAGCATAGACCTACTTTACAGAAATGAATATCAGTTACTATGAAAATAACATTATTAGAGTTTCAGCAGTGTATTAGAAATTCACGTTCATTTAACCTAATCTACTTTACCTTCACGAATTTTTCAGGAAACTTTCCAGTTTAGTTAAGAAATTGTAGAGAGAGAAAATTGTTTGCAAATTTTAAGGACAATTTGCATTAAAACCTTTCCAACAATTTTCCCTACAATGTTCTTGAAACTTCTTAGGTGTTTCAATATATTAGTTCTTGAAAATATTCTACCTTATCACTGTGTAAGCAAATACTACGAAGGTTTCTTGTCAAAAATAATAGCAACGACGAAGAACTCGACCACAACACTTCAAGCACTACACGTTTTTTTTATAAGAAAGACGTTTATAAGAAAATGAGGCTCAAATCCTTAAAATCTTTAGAAAATCGTAAGAAAATCACGAGGCTCAATTTCCAAAGTTACGTGTTTTTACAGGCCAAAAATCAGTATTTCCTTGTCATTGCATTCCAAATGTCAACGATGGAATTCAAATTCAAGTATTCAATATTATTAACGACAGTGCAAACCATTGTAGACAGTTTATTTCAGTAAAAGTTAAGACAAATTTAAGAAAATATCCTGCTCAATTTCGGGAGAAATTAGGAAAGTTGAGGCTCAAGCGAAATAATGATTTTCTTATAACAAAAACGTGTATTAAATTATGGTAGCATAAGGAAAGTTTCCATAGCGTATGTTGCGTGAGGCGTGAATCCTCTCTTCCGCACTCTACAGTAGCGTCAATTGTTTACAGCCCTTTTCAACCAGGATAGCTGATAAATGTTACTACCTGATCAAAGATTTCACAGAAAATTTCAGAAATTTTAGATAAAATGTTGCAGGGAAAGTGCCAGTTTTCCTATAGTGACTCTGACTATTCCCATAATGAAAATAAAATACAGTTACCAGTGTATGTCCAAAATATCTGATTATATAGTTTTTCACTTTCCGACTGGGGGCAAGCTTATTCAGACAAGAGGCAAAAATTCGGGAAAAGTTAAGAAAATTGAGTCTAAGACAAAATAATGGTTTTCTTATAGAAAAAAACGTGTATTAGATGCTCAAAGCCTGGTGCTCTTGACAACTGCATTGAAGTTGGAAAAAATGAGAAGTACAAACATTTGCAAAAGTTGAAAATACTAAGAACTTTCGCAACGTCAAGTGGCGAAAATTGCATCAGTTAACAGTTAGTGACTTCTGTATAGCACAGCGCATATTATCTTATAATATCTTATATATAACACAAATTGATGAAAAGGAGTAGTTGTATACTAACTGTCTTAACAAGGTTGCATAAGACTCTAGAGTGTAATATTCCAGCCTTTGCTTTATTAACTAACCAGTGCACCACAGATAAATCCTCACCTTCAATTCAAACAAAGCATTCGCTCTTTTGAATGCAAAATTGTATTTATCTTGCATGGCCATGCATTTAAAATATCAACAATAATATAAGAAGCCATTGTATGGCTGGCATTAGTTTTAAGGTCTTGTAAATGGCATCATTACTTAGAATTTCAGATTGTAATTTTCTTGCATTGCAATGGTTTCCGTTCCAATGATTATAATCGTGATATGATTATGATAATTATGATTGATTTCGATTAAAATGGCATCATAAGGCTGTTGGCTTGATTGGCTGCTAGCAAGCTCCCTATCTGGGAATGTTTCTGCATTATTGATCATTCAATTGGCCAGGATCCGAATTTTCCTGCCCTATATTATAAAATCTATCAATGCTGTCTGAGCTTTATTTAATAAACATCTTCAATATGCATGTGCCTAAAATTCTAACACAAACTTATAGCAATTGTACCTCGCTCAAAATTATAGCGTTTTGATTAAAAAGCAACTTTTGCGTACCTATGGGCTGAATGTTATTTGTATATTACAGAAACACAACTATTTTCACTTTCTCAGCAAAACATTTCTTAATTCTTATCCAACTGATGTATTGTCACTCTCTTAATTATATTAGCTGTTTAAGCGTGTGAATCTCTTTTGAGAAATCGAAAGAAAATGTCGTGTGTGCTGCCTCATCTTACATGAGACCTTGTGATTTATATTCTCTGTCTACTGGCTCACAACTGTTCACGGACTCTTAAGTAGGAATCTTGATGAGTTCAAGGGAAGATATAAGTTCAGTTCCGATGACAATATATCAAGAAAAGTCTTGAAGTTGCTTTCTTTCCCACTAAATCGTACCAATAAGTTCGTTAGGCTTATACAGAATTGAAACTGAGTACTAATGTTAGAGCAAGAAGTTGCATGTGTATATATATATATATATATAT
>WIPJ01002885.1:0-26290 GCA_018155075.1 Cassiopea andromeda | reverse complement strand
TATAATGCTGAATATTTCTAAAATACCTCAATTATTTTACATATTGATATTTACAAATGGGAATTTTATAAGAAAATGAGTTTCAAAGTGCAAAATGCCAAAGAAAATCTTTGCAAAATCAAAAAGTACAAGATGCAATGTTTAGTAGTTCCTTTGAAAAAAATAGTAACTATCACATTCCTTGCATGTTTAGTGCCACAAAAAAGGGTAAGCATCTCAAACCAATTAATAGTAGCCTTCTTTAGCCAGCTTATATCAGTAACGTTAAGTGCATCCTAAGAAAATCTAATCTTCGTTTACTAGTAATTTTACGAGAAATCAACCTCAGATAAAAGATTATTCTTGCTCACAAAAGATTGTGACATTTTTCAAAAACAATTTTATTTGCGCTCTGATAATGATGTAATTCTCTTAGCAATGATAGGACTTTATTAATGTCCTGTTTAATTACAACGATTAATCTTTCTGCTTAAAAAAACAGCTGGAAAAACCTCTTCAGAAAAGGAGATTGATAGATTACTGTATATGGAGAGAAGTTGCCCCTTCAGAACATATGGAGGAAGCCCTTTCAATCATTTCAAGCATTGAACAGATTTGAGAAAATTTTTCCATTGATTCAATATCTTTATAGGTCTAAGGAACTCTTCGGGAGTGTGAAGGGAAAAGGAAAAAAAATTGAAGACTCTCCCTGACAAATTAGCATTGAAAATTTAACTCATTTCTTCATATGCACACGCTAAGATTACACTTGAATGGCTGTGAAAGGTTTTAAGACAGCAATCTTCTGTGCTTCATTGTATGAGGTCGAATTAACAAGGAGGAGAGAATGTTTCCAAGATTTTGTAAGACCTCAAAGTTTTAAAGGCAAAGGATACCAATAATGCAAATAAATGTGGCTATATCTAAGCATCCAAATTCGTTCGCAAAAGTTTTGCAGATTGTTTCATTGTTAGAAGTCAAAGTTGTCGCACCAACTTTAATTCAGTGATTCCCTATTATAATGAGCAGGTCAAGCCAAGATAGAGATAGTCCAATACATCATTATATGCACATCAGATATGGCAAGACTGACATGAATGGGCCTTAAAATTGTTAACATGTGAGTGTTACATCCATTTCGGTTTCCAACAAACAATATCCAACGTCAATCATCCAACTCATTATCACAAGAATCTCGAGCAAAGGCATTCATTTCAATCATCTAACATACTTATTAAATCTTATAAATTACGATAGATATGCATCAGATCAAAGTGGCCAATTTCTTTCTAAGGAAATTTCTTTGAATTTTTCAAACATTGAATAATACAGACAATTTCAAATAACATCAAAATGTTATAAGACACCATTCGATCCAAACTATCCGTAGCTGGTGCTGAAAATGTGACTCAACTGTAATTCTGTACTGCGACATTCCTTGGATTGCTACATACTCTATTGTTTGTATCCTTTGCTCTTTACATAGCCAGGTACCATGCAGCTAATTCAGCATAGTTTCCTTTTATTGTGAAAGAATACGACAAAATGATATGAATGTGTACGAGTTTATATGCATTATACTTCATTGGAAGCTAAAGGCTAATTAGAACATAATCAAAGTGACGATGAAACAAGCTATTTCAAAAGTAAGATAGTTCCAAGCATCCATTTAATATTCAGTCTGATTCCAAGAAAAAGAGCCTTTTAAAGTATATTCCATTTAAACCATTAACTCAATGTTGTTTCAAGCTAGCAATCCAAGAGTGCAATCACTATTCAATGCTTAAAACTGTAAGCTTATTAAGCTAAATGTTAAAGCTCTTTGCATCTCCACCATGAGATTTTCACTTAAATCCAGTGAACATGAGATTAATTCCACTTAATTTCCTGAATTCCAGAGGACATTAGAACATTTCTTGCAATATCTATCTTCCTATTTTGCATAGACTTAAAGCCATGAAAAGCTAGTGAATTAAGGTCATGCAAAGCTACTAACAGGAAGCATGAACTCTTTCCATCAAATTGCAAACTTATTGCAGGTACTCAATTAGATCAACCCGTAGTATTTAAGTATAAAAGGAGGAGTTAGAAGTGTAATGTTCATGTATTGTGTATAATAATATGAGAATATGATAATGAAGAGAAAGAGTGCAAATTTCAATGCACAGTGCATATAATTTGCGTTGAAACCGTAAGCAGGAGAGAATAGTATGTCAACAAACAAGTCGTATTCAAAGATCATTACCTTAACGTCATTTAGATCCTTTCTCACTGGCATTGAATCTCCAACTGAGTCACCAACAAAGTGTTTCTTACCAAAACCATGATAATTATCAGAATTGCCTTTTTCCCTCGCATAAACAGATCCATCTGGTGCCATATAACGGGTACCATCTATTTTTTTAAGTTCTGCAGCTGCAAAGCTTGTCATGTCTCCATCAATGCCACGACTGCGGTCCCTACAGATACAAGCAAAGCAACTTGTAAGTTACACAGAGGAATAGAATGACTAGGAATAAAGCATGAATTGAACTCCAGAAAAACCCACTCCTGGCTCAAATATCTAATAACTGCATCCTTACTATCTAATAGAATGGAATCCTATGATTTCATTCAGAAGGGACTTAAGAGATAATAATGTGGAGTTGTGTGGGACTATTGAAGGTGCTGGCCCCACGCCCCTCAGATGCTTGGATAATGCAGAAGTTACAGAATGGTGCAAAAATACGGGTGTGAAGAAGCACTCCCTACGCTGCTGCTAAATCAGTCTGTGAATCTATAGCTAAGTATCATACCAAATTACTGTTGATTTTGCAAAACATTTACTGAATGGTAACAGTTACAGCAAGTAACGTCATTTTTGCATAAATGCTCTGCTGGCTGTCAAATGCTTCCGTGAAGAGGCCTTGCTAGCCTCCTTAAGGCCTATGAGAAAATACAAGCTCATCAAGTTATTAAGGACAATGCAAGGAAAGACATCATTCATGCAGACATTTCCGTACTCACCCAGTGCTCCCATCTGCTGCAAATTAAGGGAAAAACAATTAAATGAAGCTTCAGTAAAAGAATCAGAAAACAAGGTTGAATGTTAATAACATATTAAGTAATTCCTGCATCTATGAACATAAAAAATATGAACTGTAATAATGAGAGTTTGTCTATTGAAGTATTTCTGCGATTCATCCTGGAATACTGCATCTTTGCAAGCAACAATTCTAGCTAAAGATAGATTATTGAAATCAAGACTTCTGGAATGAAAATGCTTGGATACAAACAGGGTCTACAAATCGGAAAGTTCACAAAACAGATGAATGTAACACCATTCTCTCATACTAGTCAGCAAGAACTGTGAGGAAACAATGAATATGGAATGAGAATCCAAATCATAGATGAACATTCCTGAAGTTGCTGTCATTGATGCACCTCTTGATTGAGCTAAGCCTATGTTACTTTGCTAATTTATTCTCAAGCATTGCTAACACGAGAGCATAAAATAGAATTTTTACAGATGGTATAAAGGGCAGCTGTGCGTTACATTGAATAGGGTGATAGTGGAGGAATACCAGCATATAATGATAAAAGCATACCTGCATATGATTGCCGACGTTTCTTAGCAACAAGAATACATACGAAGACAATAATAGCCAGGAAGAAAATTCCGCCTAAAATACCACCTATCAAAGCTCCATTGTCAGATGATTTTATGCCTAATCAGAAAGAAATCATGTCTTTAATGTCAAGTTTTCTATTTGAGGACATCTAAATGTCAAAATTACACAACATGCATGTAAACAAGACAGGGATGATACACTGGGGAGTTAAAGAGTATGACCATTCCATGGCCTGCACAAACAAAACGACACACTATACTGAATAACTAATTCAAATTAATTTAATGGAAAGTAGAAGGAAGAAACAATGGTAGAAATTAATTGCAGGGGTTCTCTGACCAATCACGAGGCTGGGAAAAATTTGAATCTTTTTCTCATACAACTTTAAGATTTGGAATGCTTAGCAGTTATAGGCGGTACCCTACATGAAACGTGGAACCCAAACTACAGATGGCAGCACCTAACTTTATTATTTTTCCAATAATGTCAAATGTTAATTGCTTGCCACATATTGACGAGGAGATATACCAAATGGAAGGCTGCAAAGACACATTGCTGCATAGCAGGAACTACAATTGTTGAGAGATAAGGACCAGCGGGCAACTATATAGAAATTATCAAGTGAATTGAGTATTTAAGCTAATCCTACCTGGAGTGGCAATGCAAATGAATAAATACGAGGAATAGCCCCTGCGGGCTGCACATTTGCTACTTGCCAAAGAAATTTGTTAGAGCATCTACTTGTAATTTTTAAAAAGAGCCAAGAGATTCTTGACGTATTAGGGATGACGTCATCGATACACCTCTGAGAAGAGTTGATTGAACTGATTAGCTTAAGTTACACTTTAAACAATGCTCTTTTGAAATATTATTTTGCAATATAATTAGGATGTATTATCGTAATCAATTCAAATAAATTATATATAAATATATATGTCAATGAATGACATTATTTTCTACTTTAAAGTCTACAATTTATGTAGTCATTCAGAGACTGAGAACATTAGGCTTGAGACGCGAGACATAGGGTGATCTAATATTGAACAAAATCTTCATCGATTTGTATATATTCTTCTCAATTGCTTCTGATGCCAGGAAAGAAGGGAAATCTTACTATTTCTTGATTTCTGTCATCACAATAAAATTTGTGCACAGTGGCATTCTCAAGCTCAAGAAAAGTTCAAAAAAATAGATATAGGAAGTTGAAATCTGGGTTCAAGCTATTTTAACCTCGACATCCCCAACGTACTTCTATTTGGCTATAAATCTGTCCTGTTTTGAGAGCTGTAACCAAGCACCTGCACTCAAAACTTAGAATTGTGTATACAAAAAGGAGTTTCTTTCTCATTGGAACTCTTCAAGGAAACAATGGTTAATAGGTCCTAATTAGCCAGTCTTTCTATCAAGTAGACGCATCGTATCACTGGTTATTTATTTTGGTTAACCGTTTGGTCATTATCTGTAGTTTCACACTCTGATGACTATCTGACGAGAAATGCCTTTAAGCATGTCGTACAATTTTGCCGGTTTTTCGTTTACAGATTAAGTTTTGTAGTACCAACAAAATATTTTAGTAAGAAGGTAGCACTTCCATCGGAAAAGATTCTGGGGAGTGACAAGTGCTATACTATTGCATTGAAGCCTAATACATTGCTCTGGAGGTTACTTTGAGAAAGGAATACTGATACATTGAATGTTACGGAAAAAGTTACATGAGAGAAGCTGAAATGAATGCCTTAAAAGAAAATTTACCATCTATTGCTGCGCTTTTCTCTGCCATCACATAAGTCTCACCATTGGTATCGAAAACAACAACACGCACCTCATACTCCACTCCTTTCTCTAGTCCAGTGATAATCACCTCTGTATTAGCAACTGTTGCTGCTTTTAATTCCCATTGCCACTTACTCTGTCCCCTCTTTCTGTATTGGACCTTTACTTCTCTTATGTTCCCACTACATTGAGGCAACTGCCATGTTACTCTAATGGTACTGTCTTTGACATGCATGATAACATTTTTGACTGGACCAGATGCTATAGAATAATTATTGAGACAACATAAATAAGCATAAAACTCCTTGACCTAAGAATTTCACCAAGCAATGTTCTGTCCAATCAATAACGGTTGATTGACATTTATTTTAAGCTACTAGCATGCATTGAAAGCATTAGAAGACAGTTGATCTTTAGTAGGTTATGGTAATAGAAGAGACACTCGTAAACAGCAAATAAAAGTGCCGTGCTATTGCTAAACTAAATAATTTTAGTACATAAACATTGTGAAATGTATTTAATTCTTTACAGCAGAGAGAACAGCAACAATACACATCACATAGCTCGCTTCAATCAAAGCTAGACAACTTACAAGTCAAGACATCAGACATCTACAAACATGGGTACACTCTTCACATTGTAAATATACATATTTTAGCATTATTCTATAAAGAGCATTTAATTAAATTTGCTAGCATGGCAGGTACTACAAAAACATTTAGAAAGAAGTGTAAGCTATTCTTGAACATCTTATAGATAGAGATGTTCCTGAAAGAATATTGTATAGAAATGGAAAGACATTTCCTTTCTCTAGAAGAGACAATGCATAGAAGAGATTAGGAGTGCTATGGTACACATTCTATTCCGATGCGTAATTGATGAAAAGTAGATTATTTATTGAATAAATTGAAATTTTTAAGCATTCATAGAAGCATTCAAACTTTAAATAGAATACAGGACATATCTATCGATATTCATCTTTTATTCAACAGAAATACGTAATGTTCAAGAGCTTAAGACTTTGTGACAAATTTAGAACCTTACGCTTCATCTTGAATGTAGTTGTAACATTCACTGTACCAAATGTATTGTTGCTAACACATGTGTAAGCTCCAAATTTGCCTTCAAAATCCAATGCAAAATGATGACTTAGATTGTTCAAGCTCTGTTTCAGAAAAGTTCCATTTTGGTATAAGAAAACATCAGGTGGTGGACGGCCAACAGCATTGCAATTTATTGAAACATATTCACCTATGCATCCTAACTTCTCCTTGCTGTTGTCGATGATTTCCGGACCATCTGCATTGTAATGGAAAAACGACATATGGAAATATGGAACAATAGCTTCAGTATATAAGAAATAATACAATAGAATATTAAGAGATTGAAAACCATTTGTTTAAATAATGTCATAAAACATATTTGAAGAAAGCTTTACAAAATTCAGCATTTACCAATAATAGGCTAATTTTAAATCCTCCTGAGTTACTGGATTGAGGCCACAAGCTCTAAAGATTTTTAGAACACTTCAATGAACTATATATAGCTTCAAACACTTACAGTTCACTATTACATATGTTGCTTTTCTTGCAATTGATCCAACGCCATTCGATGCGAGGCAAATGTACTCTCCGTGTTGTCTCCTATTGACTGATTGTAAGAGAACCGTTCCGTTTACACTTAATATTTCAGAGCCATTAGGACTGCGCCAGGTGACATTAGCCGCAGGATTCGCTGCAATGACATTGCAATGCAAAACAACATCTCGTCCCTCTAATGTTGCTATTGCTAATGAGATGCTGATTTCTGGTCTTACTATAAAATGAATCAGAGGAAAAGTCTTCCAACCACAATTAATGCTTAATGACGTTAAGGATATGTATGACGTCTCGAGGAGATACTGGGTAAAAACATGATGTTGTAAAATTGAAGTACTCTTATGAGCAACTGTATGGTTTATCCTAAAAATGACAAATTTCTCTGAATTATCTATTAGGAAGTAGATGGGCATGTTTTTTTGAAGCAAGTTTTGGAGAAATTCGCAATTACCTCACCTTCAAACAAGCAAATTTGTACTGACTCTTAAAACTCACAATCAAATTTAAGAAAAATTCTAGTAAAATCATCATAGGATATTGAGAAGAAAAAGGGAAAGGAGAGTATGAAGTACAGAACGTTCTGTTATACTGCAATTATAACTATCGAGGGTCGAAGATTTGCACTAGACAAATATAGTAGTAGTTCTCACTTTACAAAGAGGCGTGTTTCCTAATCAGAAATGCTTATAATGCTCTAATCCTGTTCAAGAAAATCTACTGATTAAATACATGAAAATGATTAAATAACTATCTAAGTTATCTTGTCTAAATGGTTGACTGTGTATTGAGCTGTTCAATGGGCAGATCAAGCTAACTTAATGAATGTATAATGAACTTGAATAAGTTGGATATATGAATTACCTTGAATATCAAGAACCAGTGTCTGAGCACGACTTTCTCCAACTCTGTTATAAGCAATGCATTGATAGGTTGCTTTGTAATTATTGTATTCCTTGTAATCCAGTGACAATGTTGTGAAATTGGAAGAACTCCCATCTTGAACGATCACTGGGGATGATCCATTTGCCAATATAAATCTAAATTTAGGAGATAGTGCTGCCCTAGCCGTACAAGTTAAAGTCATCGATAATCCGTTGATAGGAAAAGGAGGTGATGCTGTGAACTTAACTTGAGCAGGTGCATCTAATGAAAAATATTCAAGTGTAAGGTAATACTGAAATATCGAATGGACAGACTAACAACACCAACACACGCAACGTGCAAATGAGCACAACTTCTCTGGAAGGCTCTATTAGCGATTCTGTTATCGTAATACTGTTTATTGTAAGAGCAACTCTTCTATGGAAGTTTTTAAAGGTGAGGAGCTTTTATATTCATAGCAATGAGCATATTGAGAGTAGCACTTCATGAGGCACTGTTTTATTCGTTTCATGAAAAAACTTAAGAGAGACAAGGCTTTCATTGATTTCCAATGAGATCACTTTCACTAAGAACCATTTCCAACATGATCGAAGGACTGACGACTGCAACACACCATGTTATTATTCAGTAATATGAATATTCAGTAAACTATTGTGACTAGCAAGTATGAGTAAAATGATAAAGATATGCAGGATAACAGCAGGGTAAGGGTCTTCATCAAAGGTATGGTTTTCATCGAAGGAATTAAAAACATGGTTTTCATTGAAGGTTGTCATCGAAGGCAAGTCATCGTTTCTATCCATGGTACCAATGTAATACACAAAGTAGAATCACAAAACATGGACGGAATAGAAGATGGCACGAGTGATGTAATAATTTCAATAACACATAATAAAAGTATCAAATGAAAATAATTTTTCTATAGTATTTGATAATAGATAGCAAAAATAGGACAAAATGTTTATTGCTCCTTCTGCAAGATGCTACAAACAGTGGCGACGTTAGAGGTCCTGCCTTTCCTACCCAGTAGGACTAAAATATTTCAATAAAATCAAATTTTATAAAAGTGGCTAAACTTTAATTTTCAAGAGAAGGTAACATTTCCCAATCCGTTAGCTCGCTATTTCATAGCGAACTCATTTAACACAGCTTTTGTTTTACCATTTATGAAATCATTTTTAATTGTTTACCAAAGAATATCTTCGTTTTGAACCCAACTCCTACCATCTGAGATGTTAGGAGCTGGTAGAAGCTAAAACAAAACAGTATTTCAACAAGTCTTTGTGCCTGTACTACCTCACAATGGAAAAAAACAACCATTCTCCTACCACATTTTACCGGTAGGAGCTAGGAAGGTATTACTGCTGCGATGTCATGGAGCTGCGCTGGAATTGAACATTTTGATTGGCTGAAGGGCTTAACACATCATTGCCTTAGAAGCTTTTGTGATGGCAGCTCCTGCCTGCTTTGAAATGTAGGACAGTTGTAACCCTCAAAATCTCGGTTTCAAATTACGTTGTAACTGTGGACAGTAGTTCTAAGTTTTCAAAATGGCTGTAGAAACTAGCCGAGGAACTGAAGACATTATTTGTGAACTTATAGAGAAATCATTCAGTGCAAGGACTGTTGGTGAGCAGAAGGAGATCTTGCAACGTATGAAACCCCAGCCAAAATTAGGGCCTAAAACTGCCAATCGCCAGTTTCAGAAAAACTGATAAGCGGAGAAAGAATGGCTTTGTGGCTCAACTAATTTACAAAGATTGTTTTGCTGGCCGTGCCTTTTATTTGATCCAGGAAAATCGCAAACATGGACAAGAAAAGGATATGCCGATATGCGTTGTTTTCTTTCCAATTGCAGAAAGCATGGGCAATCGAACTGCCATTTGGAGGCCTATAAGAAATGGAAGACCTTTGATGCGACAGAAAGGGTCGTTATTCTATTCTCAAGAGCGAGAAGAGAAGAGGTGCAGCGCCATAATGAGCAGGTAAGGCAGAACAGGGAGATGCTTAAAACCATTTCTGAAGCTATATTATTCTTAAGCAAACAAGAATTAGCCTTTAGGTGTCACGATGAATCTAGAGATGGCCTTAATAAAGGACATTATTGGGAGCTACTTGAATGCATTACAAGATATGATCTGTCTTTGAACATCGTCTCCATAGGAAGTTGACAGAAGGTGAAATGATACTTTCTGGTGTTTTCACTGGCGTTTATTCAGAGAGTCAAAATAGTCTCATTGAATTTATAGCTTCTGTCATCCAAGATCAGATTGACAAGGAAATTGAAAATTGTAGATTCTTGAGCATTCAGGTAGATGAAACAAACGATGTTTCTACTAAGGAGCAGCTCAGTGTCATCATTCGTTTGGATAGGGAAGGAGAAATAGTTGAGCGGTTTCTGAAACTTTTTGATGTTAATTCTGATAGATTTCACTTTTCCTTGGTTGTTGGTTTATGAAATACATTTGCAGAATAGAATTGTCCTCATTGTTTATGATAATCATATATTGCTTCTGAATATTGGTTTTAAGAGAAGCTACTGAGTCTCACTGTTCTGCCTTACAATAAAAGCCTGCAAAGATGTAATGAGCCTCAAGGCTTTAGAATGGCAAGGAAGAGTTAAATCATATTTTAGCATACTGAAGGTACTTTTTGCCAACACTTGTTGGAATATAAAGCATCAGCTGATAGCTTAACTCAATTGGAGTTTCCATTGACGACTAATTTGCCTGGCAATGACAATTAGATATTTATAAGATCAAATTTTTATCTCCAATTGTTTCTTTAACAGTGAAATATATGATTTAATTCTATGTAGCAGGCCCGTCGGAACGAAATTGATATTGGGGGGCTGCGAGCGAAGCGAGCTAAAATGGGGTCCTGGGGCTTTCCCCTGGGAAAATGTTTCAAGACCACGCCCTTTTTATCGCTGGAAACGCCCTTTCTGTACAAATTACACAATTCAAATGATGTTGAAATGACGTTATTTAGATGTTTAATTGACAATGAACACTATTTAAAAAATTTTTAAATCTTGAAAATTGAATTTTATGATTGGCTGAAATCCATATATCTGTCATGTCATCCACTAACATTACCTTTCCTAAACTTCAAATGGGCTTTAAAAGATTAGCTATATACTTTAAATCATTCACAGCAAACCTTTTCTGTTGTCTTCGTACAATTCACGCTGAGACACTTCGATTCATATACGGACGGGAACATTCAATAATTACGTAACCACGATGTGGTAGGTAGGTGAAAGCTTTTTGGTTACGTCTGATTACGATCAATATGTATGGTAGGTAGGTTCTTAAACTTTGGGTGACGTAATTTTTGAACGTTCCCTACAAGTTTTTATTGACTCAAAATACACGCATTTTTTATAAGAACTGGTTTATAATAAACGAGTACTAGACTGGTAGAAAAATTAAGAAACTTTAGTACTATGCTAAAGAAAAATGAAGAAACTAAAACCTCTACAAAAACTCCGATGACTATATAAGGCTTAACGATATTAATGGTATAGACATGTTTGTACTATAGATAGTTGGAAATTGTGATTTTTATCTGCTTGGGCTTTTTGCAATGTCAGTATTTATCTCCATGCAGAAATGCTCAATATCCAAACAATGAGGCAAATTAGCTTCCGAAAATAAGAAACCAGATAAGAAACTTTTAGTACTAAAATGGTGAATTTTTTATGCCAAATTAAGAAAATTTTAGTACCAGGTGCTGATCCAAGTATCTTATAAAAAAATGCATGTATACATCTATGAACGAGTAATAAATGATTTATTGGGATAACTGGTTGATCTAATGTCGTTATCAGCTTAAAGCTTGCCCGTTAAAGCATTTATTCGAGAATTTAAGGAACAAACACTAGCAAATTATTGGGGGGGGGGCTGAACCCCCCCCAGCCCCCCCGGTTCCGACGGGCCTGCTATGTAGTATATGTTTTACAGCAGTTCTGAAAACACTAATCTGTAACTTAGAAGGGGACTTAAGTAAATAAAAATGGTGTTAAAATCTATCTTCAATGCAAAAGTGAAATCATGAAATTTACATTATACTTGTAGGAGGAGATGTATGTCAACTTCAAGTATCTGAAAATGGTTACTTTCCATAGAGTGTTTCAAAACAGCAGGGTTAAGAAAATTTATGAGATCCCCTCTTATGTGTTTTCCTTTCATTCCAAAAAGGCAGGACTAACTTTTTCATCATAGCTTCGCCACTGGCTACAAACCTAAATACATAATTCTTATAGAAATAACATGTCTTGTCTACGGAGATTTGATCGGACTAGGTAATAAGAACAATAAATAGATTCAGATAATGGGGTGTTTCCTTGCTGGTGCACTTCACAATAGTAAGAAATAGTGAGATATCTAATCTTTTATATGTCAATTAATATAAGCAAACTCCTTTAGAGGCTACATTGGAGAATTTTGCTGGTCATATGTTTGATAAACTTTCTCTATGTAATGCTCGAATTAGAGATTTCCATGCAAAATGAGTCTGTTAATGGCAAAGAAACTTACGGTTGATACCGATGGATGTCGTTCTATTCAAAGCTACTGTGAATGGATGACTAATAAAGCATGTAATTTTCTGATTCTCCATTGCTTGAGAAGGATTTCGGATAGAAAGCACACTTGCAACAGTTATGACTGGTGATCCTAGTGATGTACTGGAAACTGTAGCATTTATTGTTGAATTATATTGCCATGTAATGATTGGTGCTGGTCTTCCATTTGCAATGCATGTTAGGTTTGCTGTAATGCCTGCCGTAATTAATGTTGATGCTTTCATCGATTCTTTTTCATTTAGAGATATTGAAGCTAGAAATGTGAAAGATTATGTAGAAATCGACAAAATTATATTCTAATGATAACAACTATGAACAACATAGCACTAATCACTTTATTGACAGTGTGAGTTCACTGATAACTCAGCAGGTTCACTTCAGTGACTCCTCTAGGGACACTTTCTATGCATATTCATCAAGCCGAATTGAATTCAGAAATGATATATATGCCCTATCGTCAAATTCTAGCAACCAAAATACAGTTAATGTATGCACTATTACAAACATCATGATACCAAAATCGGACATAGCTAAGACATGAACTTCAGTCCTTTATAAATCATGATTATCATCATCAATTGATATATTTTTCTTGAAACTCATGTCAAAATCATCACCATCATAACCATCATCGTCAAGATTATCATCATTATTATCATCGTCATAATAATAATAATCATCATCATAGTTATTGTCAAACATTTTGTCATGAGCATCTCTTAATAATACAAATAAAGAACTCGCTGTAAGATAATTTATACTTAGCTGGCTTACAATGATATATGCTAAACTTAACATGAAAATGTTATAATTACATCAATAACAACGAGAAGAAAGAAAAACAAAGAATATATAGTAATAATTTAGGAGCTCCAAGCTTTGTTCCTAATACAGAAGATATAATAAGTTGTGCGGATAATTATTGTTGATAACTTAGAGATAATGAATCTAAGATCGCGATTTGCAATTTCTCTTTCATTGTAAATTTGAAGAAATGAGTCAGAGAATTTACCAAATGTACCAATGCAGGAAATGCACAAGACAACAAATTTTATTTTATTGCAGTCTTTGTCAAGAACTGTAAGAAGTTGGATATTTAAGTTCCTTACGATGAGCGTTATGGTAAAAATTGTTCTCAAAGCCCACTGTTAATTCTATAATGTAAAGGGAATTGTCCTCTGTAGAAAGAAGGATATCAGGGCGAAGATAGTCCCCAGAAAAAATTAAAGGAGTAAGATAGCCAGGGAGATCTACATATAATTTTACAGGATTTATGCATTCCAGTTTTTGAGGGATAAAGCTTAAAGTTGAGTTATGTCGTCAAGTGTTGTTTTCAAACTTGGTCATATATATCATATTAAAATCTACGAATACAAATCTCACTAAGTAGGTATTTCTGTATTTGGCAGGCTTACAATGATACACTACATTAAAAAGATAATGTGCATATGAATTAGATCAGAAGTACATACTGCCACAGTTTGCATTTCTCCATTACTTTTCTATGCCTTAATCCTTTGAAAATTTCAATGAAGAAAGTAAGACTGTTTGGCACTGCTGGAATTTAATAGATAGCAGCTGAAATGCTACACCTAAATTGTTGGAAGAGAGAATGATTGAGCTTAAAGTTGCAGAAATGGGAAGCTCAAGCCACTGACGGATATATTTAGAGACAATGTTATCCAAGGTTCCTGAATTCCATATCTTACCCAGATCTGTAACAGTAAAATGCCAAGAGACTTTGGAAAGAACGTAGTAGTGGTACAGAAGTAGCTTATTTTCTCGATGAATATACAAAGAGTCCGCTGTTTTTAACATAGTTTGAAGGGAAGACTTGAGAATTTTCTTATGATCCTTGTTAGCCATATCAAAGTTGAAGAAGTGCCTAAGGTATTTGAAGAACTCACCATTTTTAAAAGGCGGCACGATAATAGAGTTGATGAAAAGCTTTGGCTGGAAATGAAATGAGGAAGTAGAAAACTCTGTAATTCCTACAGTGGTGCAGTTTTCCACGTGAACAAAAATGTCCTATAGGTCTATTGACCCCAGCGTGACAATTGATCTCCGCGCTCATTGGTAGTATTTACAGCAGCATCGTCAGCAAGTTGGAACCAGTGAACCGGATGGAACAAGCGATCGGTTTTATCATGGGGAGAAAAGCCTAATTTATTGTACTTTTCTTGTTTAACAACTTTTATAAATATGGTGGCTTAGGCAACCCTGTTGAAGCACTCAGCGTTTGAAAGGAATAGCTAGAGTAGAGAAGCCGTCAGATATGATATAAGAATAGAAGTCTGCGTGAAGAGGAGTGACTAGAGACTGAATCGCGTAAAGGAAATGATGATAAGAAAGGACACTTTTAAGCAAATTACGATGGACTTCCTAGAATACCTTTTTAGATTTAATAAAGTAATGATAGCAGAGCGCTGTTTTACTCGAGTTTTATTGATTAGATAGGCCATCAATGATGTGTGTTCCAAAACACCTGAGACTCAATGAGTGAAATCTTTTTGTATCTTTTCTTCGATCATATGATTTTGTGAGAGGAAGGAAAAGATAGAAGTACGCAAGCACGAAGTAAATATCTTCAGTGGAGTAATAGTTCTTGAATTCGCTGGGTCATCTTTGTTTCCCTTCTTGTGCACTAATATTGTGCGAGCTTGGTAAGAATTTTATTTTTTAAATGTCATATAAATATATTAAAACTCTACAATGCAATCATAAGCCACCCTAAATATAGGTAGTTTATAATTGGCTACTCGTGCTGCAAATAAAATAAGAAAAAAAGTGTATTAATAAGTCAAAGTATGCGTTTAACAATATTTCCTATTTTAAGCTCTTTCTTCAGTACATGTGAATCATGAAAAGTTAATTTATACAATATATTCTCTTCTCACTCTGTAGTCTCCTCTAAGATTCTCATTGCGGGAGCAACACATTTAGCATCCTATCATATCAATAATCCAGTATATTTCCATGCAACAGTTACATCCATGTTACACCTGCAATTATCTCTAGCTGCCAAAATATTCTTCCATTTTTACACAGCCTCTTTTTGACAAAATTGCAGGCATCATTTGTCCATGGACTATAATGTATATTTATTATTGGACTGTGAAAGCTTTGCTCAAGGGCCATGAAAATAAAAGTATGCTCGAAAGAAGAGCAAGTCTCTGCTAGATGTTGAAGAGACTTTCTTTCGCGTCACTGATATGATATTGGGAACTTCTTGGTAAACCTGTTGGTAGCGAATCATCAAGTTTCAAAAGCTTGTAGGCATTGCGGTAGGAATTTAACACATGTTTTGTGAGTCTGGATCAGACTACTACTTTGGCATTAAGATGAATGAAATGAGTATTATAAATAGTTCTAAAGAACCTTCACAAAACTACATGTCTTACCATGGGAATGAAAATTTAACGCTACAAACCAGCTGGTTTTTAGAGAGCATAGATGCTTATATGCTACTAAAGGAATCAGAAAAAGTGTCAGAAATTTTCCACCACATTGCTTCTCAACGGCAGAAAAAGATCACTATTTGTCAAAGATTTTAATACAATTCTGATTTTTGAAGTAAAAGTAGGAGCTAAGATATTGAAGATGTTAGGCTCAACATTACATGGGCGGCGGAGCGGGGGGGCTAGGGGGGGCTACAGCCACCCCAATATTTCGAAGCAGATTTTTCATAACGCTAGAATTTGAAATTTAAATATCAGAAGCGTTCCACTTTTATCCACAAAGTAAGATTGATTGTTATTGATCCTCTGTGTGCTCATAATTCAACCTTAGCACCCCTGCTACTTTTCATCAAAGTGACCAAAATCCGTTGATTCCTCCAGTCAGTAGACGGCCCACTGTTTATCAAGCGATTATGAGACTCCTGATAAGGGGCTCGAAGCACTATCTGACGCCTACTAAACCCAGTGCAACTTCATTCCTAATTTAAGATGCGATATAGAAAACATAAAAAAGGAGGTCGTCTCACGGATCGGCAAGGCTAGCCAAGCACTGGGCAAACTCCGGACTAGAGTTCTTAACCAACACAATATTCGGCTGTCGACAAAGCTGAAAGTGTATAATGCTGTGGTGATACCATCCCTTCTTTATTGTTGCGAAACATGGACTTTGTATCGTAGACACATTAAGAAACTAGAGCACTTTCATATGCGTGCACTCCGCTCCATACTGAAAATCAGTTGGAAAGACCATGTTACCAACCTGGATGTCATTCAACGAGCCAATTCCACCAGCATAGAGTCCATACTCATCAAAGCTCAGCTTCGGTGGGTTGGACATGTAATACGAATGGAAGAGCATAGAATGCCTAGATGCCTGATGTATGGTGAGCTTTGGCAAGGAAGGAGATGCCTGGGCCGCCCAAAGTTGCGATACAAGGACACTGTGAAGTCCAACATTCAGTGGTGCCATGTAAAGCCGAAGGAATTGGAGGAAAGTGCTGCGAACAAGCCAGAGTGGAGGGCCAAAACCCCATAAGTCCGCTGCAAACTTTGAAAGTGCAAGAAAGCAAAAGGTTACTGCAGCCAGAGCGAGACGTCACCACGCTGCTACAGCAGTTATAACAACGACGGATTTCACATGTCCACACTGCTCAAGACTCTGTGCTTCCAGTTTTGGATTGAAGAGCCACCTTCGTGCGTATAAATAGATGAAAAAACAGTCATCATGGACACGATGGACAACCAACAACAACATCTTTCTTGTTTATTCCTGTTATCCATTTGTAGAGTTTATTCTTACATTCTTAAGAACCAAAACAGAAACATTATCAGGAACGATTAGTCATTTCTTTAGAACTTGTTTAAGTGGTTAAAACTTTTGGCATGACGTTATTTGGTGTTCACTACAGAATGGAAGGGGAGAGTGCTGAAAAAGATAGTGTGTGGTGCATCAAACGTTCGCGAAGATTTCTTCTGACGTTGTCTCTTTCTGAAATTGCGAATAATGACTGGCCGACATTTATCTCCTTTAGATTCTCGGAAAAACTAATAAAATGGCCTAAATTGCAGGAAATGCGTTGGGTTCCAGGTGCTGCGCCCCCAGACCCGCCTGAGGAGGCTCAGAGGGCCCTCAGACCCCCTAGCTCCTCTATTACACGCTATTGGCGTGTGTGCGAACGCCAGCGGCGTTCGTTTAATTTCAGCCCCCCCAATGTTTTGCCGGCTCCGCCGCCCCTGCATTACTGAGAAGGAGGACAGCAAAGTACCTCTAGTGAAAGAAAAGAATGACAAGAAAGGAAACTAGAAATTTCTAGTTATGAAGAGCTTCAGGAAGGCTTCTTACACCAGAGTGGAAGATACACTCAAGATTAAGCTTACTGCAGATATAGAGTTAATTTATCATCATTTTCCATTGCAGTATCATTTATAATAAACTATTTTCTGCTTGAGCTACATGTGTGAATATGATAGTTTTTTGAATTTCTGTTCAGAATTCAGAAAAAAATTGGGATTTTGAATGATTTATATATGAACATATGATGAATTTTCCACACGTTTAAAGTAAATGCAAAAAGGAGAAGCAATATATGATAATTTGAATATAGATTTTGAATGCATAAATATAGATCTATTATCTTCTCTAAAATGTAGAGCTAAATGCCCTTGAATCCTTTAGAAGGTAAGATAGTTTCTAATGCTGTATGAATGTATGGAGCTGACTTTTTTAAAGGTCTTAATGAAACATTTAAGGGAGCATGAACCTTCCACCCCGGCTGTCCCATAATTCAGATTCCTCCCTTAGAACTAAATACAACGTGCTCCAAAGTGCAAACTTTCTGATTGAAGGCTGAATAAACATGCTGATCACTGACAATGGACCATTTGCAATGAATTTCCGAGTAGGTAGAGTTTTTTTAAGATATTTTATAGGAAAATTGAAACTGTTTCTCGGCATGTTTTGTTGAACAATTTACCAGATGCTTGTTATTCTTTCACATGAAGGTTTGTTTAGTATTCTCGAACTGGTCATAATGAAGATTATTTCTATAGTTTCTATCAGCCCAAAGTGATTTGATGTCGGGTTTGGTGAAGATTTAAAACGCATTTCGTATAATGCTTTGGCACTCAATAAAATTTACTGAAGAGAGGACAAGATTGATGCCCTACTTAGATTTACTTACGATTAAGGAGCTGAAAGTTGAGCATCTAGGTAATTCTAGCCAATGCTTCACAAACCTAGAAACTACAGTGTCTACACCTTCAACCACCCGTGTCTTGCTAAGATCCGCAATAGTCAAGTGCCAAGAAAGTTTCGATAGCACAAAACGATGGTAAAGAAGGAGTTTGCTTTTTGGGTGGCAGGCTAGGCAATCAAGTTTGAGCATCAGATCGTTGATAGTGTCAAGAGGAATTGACATATGATCACTATTATCCATATGAAAATTGAAGTATCTACCAATGTGTTTAAAGGGCACGTGTTTTCCAACAGTTGGAACCAAGGTAGAGAGATTTTAAGCTAATTCCAAATTGCAATTGTTAGAAATTTCATTCTCCATTAAATATATAGTATTCTACTAAAAATTGAATTGAAAATTGATTATATAAATTCCACACTGTGCCCCAACTTAACGACAGAGAGGAGTAAGGCGTCTGCTATCAACAGGAATGTAATATGGAAGTACATAAGGGAAAGTAAATCGGTTAATTTTATTCCACAGTCTTTATCTCCTGATTTTAGTAATGATTTGCTGTTGAGCAATGTTTCATTACATTTACTATTAATACTAGAAAGTAAAATTATTACTTCATCCAATTAAATAGCAGATTCAAACCCAGGTGCAATAAATTTACTGTATAATAATATTAGTTTTACATGAACCCAATTGGAAACTCATTCGTGCTCATGATATCCGAAATGAAAGGAAGAAGTCATAATGAATTAGAACAATGATAGGAATGAAATAGTTTAATTAGTAACTTACTATACACATTTTCCAGAGTATGCTGCTCACTTCTTATACTTTTGCCAGAAAGGCCAATATAATACTCTAATTTACAAAAGAACTGTCTCTTTTCATCTTCGAATGTGATTGGTTCGATAGTCAGCACCATTGGGTTACCAGACAACACAATTGTTAATCGTGCTGACACAGAAGCTGGTAAAGCAAAAGCAGGAACTATTTCCTTAAGACCAGTGTGATAGGTCGTCAGGCGGGTATTTGGCGTTCCCCCACCAGGCTGACTGTATTCGCAAACCACATCTTTTAAATTGCTGTTTCCAACTGTAGGATCAAATGTTGCTGTCATGTTTATTGATGAACCGTTCCGGACATCTGGACTTGAAATGGTAACGTTTATTGATGCAGTTTCCATCAAGGCTGGAATAGATTCAATTAGTCACTGTAGAAGCAAACTTATGTACGAGATAGAAAGTGCACAAAAGAAATGGAACAACATGGAATTGCAGTGTTGTCGATGGTGTCTCACACTGCGTTGCAAATTTGAGTTACATCTAGAAAGGCATACCAAGAGCAAGAAAATAAGCGAAGTTTGACTTGTCCAGAGTAGGCGAGCCAACGAGAAAAAATTTTACTGATGTTCATCCACAGTCCCAAATACAAACAATGAGTAAGTGTGCTAGTCTACTTACATCTCCTTTCAAATCAGGTCTTGAGCTAAAGTTCTATGTTGTATACATACAGCATGTGTATATAGGGAAAATTTTTGTTGGGCGATACCTTCTACATCCTAGAGGATACCGTCTTTCTGTTTATCAACCTGAAAAAACAGTGTTCCAAGACCATATCTCTTTTAAAAACCTTAAGAACCCCATTTCATGGATTAGACTCATGCCCTTGAAATAACATAGTTGTGTAATAAACAGTCAGTCATGAAAGGCTGATATCCGTGTAAGCTTAATTACTTACAAAAATGTAAAGAGTTTCTATAATGGGCATGAAAATTTATGTTAAACTTCTCTCATCCATGAATTAGCTGTAACAACTAGGAAAACTTACCACAACAGCCACACAACACCAACATCATAGTAATCATTTCAATTGGACTCATGTTGAACCCAAGCTAAAATTACAAGTAAAATGCAAACACTATGGAAATTAAAGATAAAGAGGATGAGAGAATGCTCATAAAATGTTATCTTTAACTGCCAACAGTTGATGCTCAAGAGATTATCTCAGAATTATTTACAAAGATAAGGCGCTAAAAATGTTATGTTCAGACGGTAGAATTACCATAACAATACTCAAAACGCCCCATATCCCATGTCCTTAGAACCGTTTTCATCATTTACCAGGACATTTACAGTTGAACACATTTATTCCTTGATATAGCTTACACCCGTAACATGAGTATATGAGATTTCTATTAATTTGATTGTCAATATTATTCATAGTTTAGAACTTAAAGAACAAAGGTAAAGCTCACTCTTTCAGATGAGATATCAAAGACACTACTGCATAAGCTTCCTATTTGTGGAAGAAAACCTTTCTTAGAGTCCTATTGTAAGGCGGACCTTCATGAAACGAGAAGCTACACAAAATTGGAGAGTGGGGCTGTGGCTGCAAAAAGTAATAGGCACGACAAAACTATCAGTGATCTTCAAAGACACTTGAGTGGGATAGCATAGGCACTTGAACATCACTTGTATGCGTAGCTAGAAGCTATCTTATTTGTTCACAAATGCAAAATTTATAACGATGCCTCAATACAGTTGGATATGTTCTGGTACAAATTAAGTGATTATCTATAACATGCAACAACGGAATGAAAATGCCCTACGGTGGTAGGAGTGCTCAGATTATTGTAGTTCACATTCCCATATACCATACTTTACTACCGGTGTCATACGCACTGAATCTTGCTTCAAAACGCATTGATCATACCTTACAGAATTGAAAAGTAGACGTATATGCACCAATACATTGCTATTACCAATTTATTACTGCAAACATGAATTCAAGCAGGAGTAGAATCATTGAATTACTTCTAATGAGCAGTTATTATATACAGTTGATAAATATAGGGAAGTTGGGGGAGGCAGAAGTACTCAGACTGCAAACATAGGGGCTGTTGTATTTGACTTTACTTCAGTTTTATGTTAGCACTGTCATAAATGCTTTTTTTAGGCTATGGTCAGTCGATAGCGAACGAGCATTCCCACTCAAATAGATTTGCGGTTCTTATAATAATACTATGCCCGTAATACGGCAATGATTGCAAGAAGGTTTGCCGTTCATATATCTTGGTGCAATTTCCCTACCATTTGGATTCCTGAGCATTTTATAGGCAAAAGATGGTACCTATCACTAATATGAAGATCTTCTAATATAAGGTGGAGTATTTTAGCAGCAAAATCCACTTTTCAGCTACGTCGGCACGGTTGCAAGTTGAATGCTAAAAAAGAGGAAGTGATGATCTACCTCTTAGCTACGGTTAGCAATCGCTGACATTTGCAAAAAGTATGCCCTCAGTGTGTTAGACTCATAGCAGTAAAGTGCTTATAATGGGATCCTACCTAGCATTAATGAATTTGCTCAGATACAGAATCTGTTTCTGGGACATGTTAAATGACCAGCATGCAATACTCTGATAGCAATGTAAGTGGTAATCGTTTGGATATCGTTAAACGTTGAATGATTATATGACATGAAGCATATACCATTTCCAACTAACAAACATTCAAGAGACCTTGGATAGCTAAGAATATCTTTATATTCATCCAATATTTGAAAACGATTTTGAATTTCGTGCCACCTAGCCTAGATCTACTCAGCCTCCCTATTCTTTGAGAGCATTGTGTTAATTGAAGACAATAGGTGCTTAATATTTTCTTTTACTCGTATTACTGTTTCGCTAAGAATCGCGTGAGTAAGTCATACACAGAAGCTGAACGGCATTGCTGTAAACAGACAAGCAACTTAGTATCGTAATGACTGCAATAGACTAGCACCTGCACTCAATAATCTCCTCCTTATTCTTCCTGGTTTTAATAACCAACTTGTCCTAAATGGTATTCCATCTTTTGCCCATAGTCCTTATCATAAATACAGCAAGTGACAATGAACAGACAGTAGTTTATCTAAATGGGTTGCGTGAAAGGAAATAGACCAAAGCCCAGAGCAAGATTCAGCCTATTGTATCCTGAATTATGACGTCAAATGTACATGATAAGCTAATTTTAATGCGAAATTCAATTTGACCGCTATCGTTTTTTATGGGGTTCACTATCACCAAATCAATTTTTGAGAGATCTTTACATTTACCCGCTTCAGACAATAGCTATGCCTTCTTTTGACAACTCGTTGGTTGATTTATTTAACTCGTGAATTGAAACATGCCAGTTTCCGGACTTGTGGAATTCTTCCAGGTTTACATCATTCTTTAAGGAAGCTGATACGATTTACATGTTGAATTATCGTCCAATGTCTGCTCTATGAGTCATTGCAAGCTCCCTGCAAAACTTGTCGCCAACCAATTATACCAGTACATGAATGATAATGGTTACTTCTCTCCAGGCCAATTAGGGATTTTTCACCTCTATTCTACTGTAATGAGTATAGCTAAAAGCACTGATGACTGGCACAATGAGATGGATCAAGGAGAGCTAACAGTGGTAGTGTCCATCGACCTGAAAAAGCTTCTTACACAGTCAACTGTGAAATCCTTTGGCAAAAGCTGGTGTACATTGTCATCCAAGGTTAGAAATTAGCGTGGTTTAGACATTACCTTTCCAATCAGAAGCAATTTACTAAGATCAATAGTGCAGACTGATCAACCCAGATAATGAAGTTAGTGTACTACTGGGCTCATATCTTGGACTTCCTTATTTCTCATTTACATAAACGATCTACCAAAGGATGTCCAAAAATCAAAGTTGTCCATTTTATTCATGGATCTGGCAAGGTAGAAGATGAGAAATACTGCACTGAGACAGTCACCTTGTGCAATCCCTAATTCTGTATTGATCATTTCACCTTTCTCTTTCCCAACTTTGACTCTCAACTTTGTATCCTTTATCTAAAGGGACATAATGTGTAGTGTGTCTTGTACATCTTTTAGTAATTTTCCACAGCTTACTGTGTCAAAAGCTTTACTCATCTCAAGCAGTAAAAGGTAGACTTTAGACGTTTTCTAAAAGACTAAATTTCTCTGCGTACAGATAGACAATTCCTTTGATTTGAAGGAGCATTGTAAGGCAATTTTATGCAAAGTCCTTCTAAGTCCTTCCTACCAGAAGAGTCTCCTTGGAACTTGTGAACAGATATCAGTGAAAAACAGTTTTGTTACTATTATTTAATCTAGGGGTGTTCTGGTCTTATTGAGATTGATCAGCTACAGAAGTTGTAAAATCGTGCTGCCCAAATTGCAACTGGTAGCAGTTCTGATGCTCCTTGCAAGCCATTTATTAAAGGACTTGCCAGGAATACTATACAGCAGCTAATTACCACTGAGACAAAGATCATGGTCTATAAATCCCTTCATAGACTAGTTCCTCAATAAGTGCGTAACTTTTTCACCAGGGCATTTCGTCTAACCTCAAGGTGCTTAAGAAATACAATAATGCATTTGAGTATACCAAAGCAAGATTTGAATCCTGGACAACAATGCATCTCTTTCAGATTTGCGAAGACTTTGAGTGGCCTCTCTGCAGAAGAAAAGGTGGCATCATCTCTGTGTATTTTAAAATAATTTATATAGCATATAGCATACTAATTGAAAACGCAAGTTTTATTGAGTTTCTGTTGTCGCTAATATCCACTTAAGTTATTGGAGCTTGTTTGATATTATGAAAAGTGTAGGGTCGTTTGATATTTCCTATTTAGATAATGTTTTCAGGTTTGCTATATTTGCCTACTTTACTTGAATTTTAAAGTTGTATCGTTATCTTGTAAATTATGTAAACCAGCAACACAGACGGGCTACCCTCCTTGAATAAATGAAATTAAATGAGCATTTTCTATTTTATGTTGAGTTTGGCATAGCAATCAAGCTCGAAAAAAAATGCATCATATTTGGAAAATATCATCCCTGTCTCTTAAAAGTCCTTAGACCGTGTAACTGTTTGCAATCAAGTGACAGTTAAAGTCATTGGAAGCAATCACAATGCACTATTCCTTGTCATGAAAAATGGGGCGCTTTCAGCCTCTGCTTGGCTATCGCCTCACCCTTAGACTCTGGTTCAGCGTCTTAGTTTGATATGAGTTCGATTCTGTGCCTTTTCTGACTTCCAAAATTTCCAATAGACTTTGTATTACGTGAAATTGCCTAAAAATAATACCTTTTCCCTTCTTCCATGCAACCCAAATATTTGCACCAATATTGGATACATAGTCAACTAATTGGTCCGTACATATTACTCAAGTCTAAAAGGCAACTTCCTAACATCTATAACTCCAGACAGATGTAGCATGAGGTACATCCGTCATACTATTTTCCGATTTAGTAGTTATAAATATAATCATGACCTTATAATTCATGATTATCGTGTTATAGCTAGAGATCAGTTGTGTTGCCTTTGTCCGGCTCTGCCGAATCCATGCAATATTTTCTATTACTACATGTGGTGAAAGAGGTACATAGCAAAGATCGTATCTAAATTATGGCTTCTCTAGCTCTCCTTCCGGAAAAGTTCAATACAGGTGATTTTCTTGCTTGACTTCGCAACTTTGAATGATGCACCACTGCGAACAAATGGAGTGCAGAGAACTAAGCCATTGGACTCCTCTGTCCTTCTCAGAGGACCTGCTGCTGTCCACCTTTATATCCTAACCAATGCTCAAAATAGGAGCTACGCAAACTTCATCAAGCACTTAAAGGGTGCCCTTTACTGTCGCATCGAAATGGAGAAATTTTATTCTGCGTTTGATCACCGCAAATTGCAACCTGACGAAGACACTTCGCTCTTTCTGAGGGATTTGGAGGACCTACTGTCTAAGGCAAAAAAAAGACTTGTCTGAGGAAGCCCGTACTACCCTCTTAGAGCATCAGTTCATGACAAGTTTGCCACCTACCATTCGTTATCGCCTCCTGGAAGGCAAACCACGCCATCTTTATTGGACATGCGTGCTTTCATTCAGCGCCACCACGCAGTCCATCACTTACGAGATGACAGCGCTGTCATGCCAATAGTGGAGAATCATGCATCTTCACCATGAAATGAAGTGGAAGATTCAATTCGCAGCTTTACTGGGGCTGTCACCGCCTATTAAAAGGACCAACAACAACTTAAAGCTGTCCGGAAGGAGCCACCTCCCCCACAGTATCGAGAGTGGAGGCAATAGAGTCGCTCTTCCAAAGTTCCAATCCCAAAGATCTCACTGAAACGATTGTCAACACTCTAGACAAGATGCAGAAGAGTAATACAACAGCATGCGTTGCCCACTCTTCGATTTTTAAGAGGAATGATGACCAAAGCCTTGATATTAAATGTAAGAAGTTAATGAACTTCTCGAAGAACAGCTAAGCATTAGAGGTATGGACATTATTAATAATAACAATGTCCTATATAGTAAATTGTGGAGAATTGTCTCCATTTAAACGATGGAGTTGTACGTAAATACTCTGCCAACCTTATTAAGTTTGCAAGATTGTGCTTTGAAGTAATCAGCTGGATTAAAACTAACATGAACAGTAGCACATACCATCCAAGGAATAAAAATGGTCTAAAAATAGCATTCAAAAATATAGTTTCCCTTTAAAAATATAAACCAGAGCTGGAGATAATCCTTCGCAACAATGATATTGATATTATAAGCCTATATATATATATATATGCGTCCGCCTTCTCTATAGTATTCAAGTATATATATATATATATATATATATATTGCTGAATGTTTCTAAACTACGTCACTTATTTGACATATTGATATCTATAAATAG
>WIPJ01002872.1:0-18218 GCA_018155075.1 Cassiopea andromeda | reverse complement strand
TATATATGTAGGTAAAAACTGAAAAAGTGCTATCTGGAACGTGTTAATATAAGTAAGTCTGAGAAGAAGTCGTTAAATGTTTCTGTGCGATCAGTTTCGTCTGTTCATGATCCTAAAGTGTCTGCATGGTTGTATCAGCCACACTGATATGGTTCCGGCTTGCTTAATGTTGTTAATTCCATTCTTCTTCTAAGCTATCAGAACCCGCAATGGGCCAAACCTTTCTTGTAATTCTATTATCATTTCGCCTTCGACCACTCAGCAGCAGCTTTGGCCCTTATATAGACAGATGAGGTGATTTGATGTCAACCTTAGCTAACATTCCATCCATTGCGTTTCTGATCCTACGTATGAAAGAAGATTCGATCTATTGGAAAGGCAAATTGTAACACTGTCCAGGGTAAGCAATGCTAAATGTATTTCTATGTATAATGATTACAGATTGCTTCCAAATCCTTGATAGCTTTCATCTTGGTGATTTTGTTTCTATCTGCAAAGAATAGTTCCTTATAGTATAACCGATGCTACGCCATCTGTGAGTAACTTCTTTCCGTGTAGGCAGTTGCTCAATCATGCAGCCTTTTACATTAAGGGTGACAAAGGCATGACTTTATGGCCCCTACTTCCATTTTTGCCTTTCCTCCACCTACTTTCAAATGCTTCACCGTGTCTTCCAAGAACTGATCCTTTGATAAAAGCGAACTATAATTTACTTCAATTAACTTTGTATCGACGCTGACTTGTCAATGATCAAAACTGCTTTCTGTGATTGTGTTCCTGCAACTTTTCAAACTTCTCCTCATTGTGCCTCAATATTTCTAGTCATTTACAAGAGATTAATAGAGATATACGAAGCGACTTTGAAAATTGGAAGAGAAATTGGAGTGCTCTCTTCAACTCTTTTAGAAGCAGTTGCTTCTCAGCTACAAAATTGAGATAGACAAAAATCGCAAGGAAGTGGAATTTCTATCGTACGTTGGTACTGCAATACCCTCCCTCCATAACATGATGAACAATATTCAAGTCTGTTTACAGTAATGTAAGCTTAGTTTTAGTATCAGGTAGTTGTTGATTTTGACATGAGTCAGTGGAATCAAAGGATTGTAAAGAGCAGAGTAGCTGAAAGAATTCAGAGACCCTGGGGCAAAAGAAAAAGACGAAGTCCTCTGCGAGCGAAGTGAGCATAAAATTTTCAGCATTTAGAAATTAACTTTGGAAAGTGAAGTTGGCTTACTTTATTAGGCTTTCCAGACCCTGCAACATTGGGAGTTATCATGACCTTTGGGCCATGTGTCCCTAGAGCAATTTGACCCCTCTCTCGGTGACCCTGGTAAAGAGGAGTGTGTCATTGTTGGTACATGTACTGCGGACCTGTGAACACAACACATTTGTTTCTTCAAATGCAAATATTGATAAGGACAACTGTAGAACTTTGTAGGATACAGGCTTGCTTGCACTAAGTTGCTTTCAAGTCAAATAATGAGGTTTTTTATATTCAACTTATGACAAGAACTGCATTTTCTCGAATAAAAGCCACCCTCCAAGAGAAGCTGCCCTCGAATAAAAGCCGCGTTTAGGAACAATCATGGTGTACCCACCCTCAACAATTTCTTAACATTTTCTTTTGCCAGTTTCTGCCATTGCACCTACACCAAAAAGTTTCAAAAACTAACAGATTTCGATTTCAAATACTTTATGCAGTTTTAAGCAAATTCAAATGTAATGTAGTGGTTTAAAGAGTGCACTGAATAGTGAATAAAAGATCCCCTCGGATAAAAGCCGCGCTCAAATAGAAGCCGCAATTTTGGAAAAAAAACTAATAGAAGCCCATGCTTCTATTCGAGAAAATACAGTATGCAAGTATCTTTTGTACCTTCATAGACTTCTATGCTTCAGAGTTCTACAATATTGTACTATGTGCTGAGACGAGCACAAATATGTGCTTATTGTAAACCTTCAATCTATGAATGTTTATTCAAATTTCACAAGAATTTTCCTTCAAGGTTCACTATGGACATTCTATGTTTATCTTTATGAAGCTTTAGATGTTCATATACAACGTGTAATTGAACGTAAATGCGTCACGAATGTCAAATAGACATCCATTTAGTTGCTCATTTAATGAGATAGAAATGAGAGGAAAATAGAAACTGGCATGAATTGAGCAACGAATAACGAGAATGAGGGCTAGTGTGAGCCTATTTAACTTAAGAGGTATGAAAGCATATTTGCCTGTTTGGTATTATCACCGTGAAAATGTAGATAATCTTTCCTCCCTAAGACGACGATGAAGAAGGTTTGAATTGGTTCTGAATTGGCCCTTAGGACATGACATCACTGTATTGATAGTGTCCAATAATCCCTGGTAAGAGCAGAAGTGAGCTGAAATTAAATGAATTATTCAGCAATAAGTGAATTATTTAAGAAATGAGGCCTGTATGAAAGTGCTCATAATCGTAAAAAGAATCATAATCCGCTACAATGCAGACTCTGGTAGCATTTTCATGGCTGAATGCTCTTCAAGGATGTAAGTTCAAATTGGCCTGCAATAACTTTATGTATCTAAAATTAAAAACATTTATGGGATACAACTTCCTCGGCTTTCAATCTGTTTACTTTGGGCAAATAAGACATAAAAGGTGTGGGACACCATGGCGCTAAATTGTTGTATTAACGCTGCTTTTCAATGTGTATTGACCTTGTTTCCAATGCTTTGTATTGTGTTGCTATGATGAATTCCCTCACTGGTACATGGTTATTGAGATCCTTCATAATATTGGCTATTTTATATCACAAGTAGACTGAATTATCATATTTCTATCTTCAAAAAATATGGATGCGGCTACAAATAGGCCACACCCACTTTGTGATATCGCCCCTAGAGCCCCCCAATGTTAGAATTTTTAGAAATTACCCCTGCCTCAACTGCTTGCTGAGTCGTCACTTTTTTTTGGCTAATCTATAAAACCTGGAATAATGGTCTGTACATGGTTTGCCGGTAGTGTTGTTAAATTTGTAGCCAGTGCGTACATTTCTTTTGCTACATCCTCTATGCAGCAGTTTTTCTGTACCCCCACTGAGTTTAGCACATAAAACCTTTCACTTACTGTAGCCCATTTTTGGACCATATAAGTACTCGTTTATTATTTGTGCCTCGGGTTGGGATTGTAGAGAAATGTTTATTTGGATAGCTTAGTTGTTAGCCAACTTTGTGCACTATAAAAATAATAGTTACCCAACCAATATAGAGCTATTAAATATATGCTACCCAGCCTTTGGAAGATAAAAAATGATCCATTTAACGCTACGGTTATCTAAATAACAATCTATCCAAACTTTTCTCTCGTCGGGCCTAACCTGAAGCACAAATAATGAGCGGCCCTTTACAAGAACATATAGAAGCAAGAATGCGCATCAACGAGCAATCACAGTTCTATCGAATGTTTCTTTTTACATTGAACCTACCATCTTCCCAACCTTTTCTCATACAAATCCACAACTCTTTAGATTAGATCGTATCTTAGGTATCAGATAAACACATTGTTTCCACATTGTGTTGCACTGCATTTGAGATCTCATCTTAAACATCAATGGTTGTAGCACAATGGCCTTCAACTGTCCGGGTTTCAAGTGCTCAGTCTTTGCCTAGCAACTCTAGGCGTTTTCAGATGTACTCAAAATCTTGGCTGTCCATGTCATAAGCATAGGAAATGGGATAGCAGGAGGTGGGGATGCAGCCCGACAGAAATCTGCTACATTCGGCCAATTAGTGCTCCTTTTGGTGCTGCGTTATTGCTGGTAGACTTCTTGCCTTTCACATTACACGTTTCTAATAGCAAGCAATTTCTCTCCCATCAGCCTGTCTTTCTTAATATTTTGCCAAAAACAACCTAATATTTTCTTAGCTGGTTTTTAAATGTTGAAATTTACAACAAAAATAGTAACCCGATTAGGACACTGTGATATAAGAAATAACATTTTCAGGTTTTATGAAGCACTTGAATGACTGATCAATTGAGTGATGTGATTGATTTCATATATTTAAGGAGGGTTGTCCTTCAGCATTGTTGATTTCCGAGGGACTCTCCACTTGAGAACTTACAAAATATATTAAATTAACATAAAGGAATAAAACATTATCAACTACAAACGTATTTACTTAAAAGACCACAATGAAATATACAAAATTAATAGAGAAGAGGAATAGAAAAGTTTATAAGCATGATTTGAAGTCACATGTTGTTATCGCTTGCTTACATTTGGTAGATAAGCTGTTTAATGTTCTGGCACCCCTACAGAAAAAAGATTTCTGGCCATTAGAAGATCTCTTCTGAGGCAGGTTTAGATCAGTGGCAATATTACGAAGGTTGTGAGGGGTTAGCTGGAAGATTTTTGTGATTATATCCAGGCACACAGGAAAGATAGTGGGGTAAGGGGAGCCCACAGGAGCACCGACTCGCATGGGCACCTATTTGGAACCCAAGGTACCTCTTTGATAGATTTTCTTTCCATCATTTGGCAGTACTCATATTTAGCACAATTGTGCAAATTGCTCTCTCTTCCAGTCATATTTTGCTTGTTTATACAGCTTACTTGATCTCATTTGTGTCATATCAATGTCTAGAAAAGGATTCTTTTGGATTTCAGAAAGGGCACTTTGCCCCCTCTGCTCCCCTAAGTGAAAGAAAGGAAGGGCGTTTGCTCCCCTCTGCTCCTCCTATCCGGTGTGCCTGAATAAATCACTCATGTATTGCAGAGCTAGCCCATTTATAGATTTAAAAACCATCAATTCTGACTTATGAACTATGAGCTCCTCCATTGTTTTCCAATCCAACCTGCGCACTAAATGTATGCTTGGAGCATCTAAGCTGCTATTTGCTATAATTCTTGCAGCTCTGTTTTGCAACTTCTGCAAGTGGTTTTTCATTTACACCACAGCAGCCCCACACAGAACAGTAATAACGAAAATGAGGTTCTACAATTCCTTGGTATAGTTTAAGGTTAATAGAGGCCAAGGGTAGATTTAGCATGCTTTAAGCCTGGTTCACATATAGCCGTAACATGCCGGCGACTGCCGCCGGCACTGCTACTACGGTATGCCGCAGGCAGTTTATTCCTTATGTGAACATTTTGCCCCCGGCAGCCGGCGGCAGCCTGAGGTACCGTGAAGAAAGTTGAGCTTTACTCAACTTTCCCGGCTATTACGGTACCGCCGGCAAGGCAAAAATCTTATGTGAACATCGTGCCTGCGGTTGCCTGCGGCATCTATTGTATGCAAATCGTCATGTGACGATGGTTGACCAATAAATACTTAACAATTTAACGGTCTCGTGTCATCTGTCGTGTGTTCCCCAGAATTAAGATGGCTGTAGCGGCTGCTAGGCAAGAAGAAATTGAAATAAAAAGCCATGTTGATACGAAGCATTGATGAGATGTATCTAGTATTACCCTGTAAGTTACGATAGACAATCATCTTGTATGCTTTGCTGAAATATTGGAGAACCTACATATTTTTCATTGTTTCAACTTTTATGAGGTTAATTTTACAAACGCGTTGTAGGTCAAAATTAATCCACAGTGAGTTGCTAACAAAAGTTGCCTGTTAGAGCTGACGCCATATTTCTGCAGTAAACAACAGAAAGCAACAACAACAAAGATTCAATAATGAGTGCTTGACTACCGGCATGGTTACCGGCAAAAAGAATGTATTTGTGAACATCTTGCCTGAGGCAGCCTGCGGTACATGTACCTGCGGCAGTCGCCGGCAGGTTACGGCTATATGTGAACCAGGCTTTAAGAAGCCAACTGCTTTAGTAGGCGCGTAGATAGCTGAACTGGATAGAGGGGGGCAGATGTAGAATTCTAGTAAAAAGTTGGAAGCTCTTGCATGTTACATATCTGCAATAGTGGATCATAAACTAAGCGCGAAAATAGTCCTTTTCATAGGTATTCCATTATAAAATGGGGGTCTAGGGGCTTGCCCCCCCAAAAATTGTTCCAGATTGCGCTCTCCAGAATGTTTGAAAACGCACTTTTGCAGAATAGAATGCCTTTGTTTTCATCATTGATCTTAATGCTAAAGAGAAACTGACCCCTCAACCTAGTTTCATCGAATTGATAAGATTGAAAATAGTATAAAGTTGTCGCTTAGCAAAAACATGATCTCTACTCGTCACGCATATGTGTTGTGATGCTTCTAGACTCTAGATTGGGTAGGTATCAATTAAGAAACGATTGAGAAGTACAGCGCAGAGCGCCTCTATGTATAACTTTGGTGAATTATTGGGAGGCAATGCCCCCTGCCCCCAGTGTCTATGGGCCTGAGCTTTAGATACGTTAGAGGAAAGGATACAAATATGGTATTTCCAATCTAAAGAAATGTTAATTTGCAGACCAAGATACGTGGTTCTCTCAATGCATTCTAATTCATGATCCCTAATTTTTAGTGAAAGTTTCAGATATAGACTCCTCAATATCGTATCGTATCTTATGTTCATATATAGATTCCTTCATATCGGACCACTCTTGAAACATTGGCTGCTGATCACCAGGTCTTACAGCATTAAAAACAACATGCACATTGTTACTTATCGTTCTCAAGAGCCTTCCCTCGCTAAGTTGGGATAGGTAGAGGTTGCTACATAATTGCTTCTCTGATGGCTTCCATAAGTATGCACTACGTATGACTTTGTTATACACGCAGCAAAAGTTTAGCCATTTGTTCCGGTTGCTCCTTTTGCCCACGAAGCGCTACCATTTTGAATGCTCATATTTGCCTCATGTCACGTGCTCGCGCCAGCGTTCTAGTTCTATTATTTCTAAGGTTGGAACTCAAAGCAAAGTTGCTAACAAAAATTGGGAGAAATGATTGCGAAAAATGCTCGCAATCCTCCACTCTGCTACACTACTCAACAATTCCTTCCTTCTTTTAGTGAACAGTTTTCTCTCATGTCTTCTTTACTAAAGCTATAAGTGAAATCAAATCCTGAAAGAATGAAAAGTGTGCCATTGCTGATAACCAATTATAACATCAAAAAATACTAACTGTGCTTGGGAAATAATTCAGGGCATTTTTCAACATATGAGATGGTGGGAAATTCCCCCACTAGCCCCTTTGATTGCCCCACCAGTTTACCAAACTTGCCCCATCACTTAGGGGCCCTCTGATTCAGCGACATTTTAATCTTTGTCTTATTTGAAATATTTGTATACTTACAGGAATTTGTTGTTTTGCAGTGTATGGCAATATTTTAAGGGTACTTTTTAAAGCCTGTTATTCTGTAGATTCTGCATTTTTCTAAAGTGCCTTTTTCTCAAATGCCCCAGCAGTGAAAAATCCTTAAAAAATGCCCTGAAATAATTGATATAACAGAGTCAAAGGATGACCAGAAACCAAAAGAGAATGTAAATGACTTCAAGTTATTTTTTATATACATAAATGTTCCAATTACACAACATACATATGAACAATGCAAGAACGATACCATGGGGAGCAAAAGACTGTATCTATCCCATGGCCTGTACGTAGAAAAATCATACTACACTAAACAAATACTTAAAAAAAAACTTATAGAAAAAGAAAAGTAGAGAAATTGGAGAAACAATGCATTATGGCAACGATAATGGTTGGCCCAAACCTTTCCTATATATTAGCATTAATATAGATATTCCCGTTTAGGCAAGCATCTTGATATCATTGCCTATAGAACTTGCACTTGCTGATGTTTTCCTGTGTTTCAGGACAAAATAATAACTAAGCGGATTGAATCAAAAAAGAAATACATACATAGGAGAGCTAGAAATCCACGCAGTACTAACGTATGACTGTGTTAGCTATAGCGTGTGGCCTGACCCGTTGCATGTTGTTCTGTATTTGGCGCTTACTGCAAAAAACTTTGGATACTCCTGGTGTAGAGTAAATACAAGTGAACAGGAAAACTCAGATGTGATGAATTAGCTATGTAGTTCCCCGGGAGGCTTATTGATTTCAAGCACTCTAGAGAGAGCAGGGCTTGTTAGAGAAGGGACTTATAACAAAGAGGGTTTTTTAAATTCTCAATTGTATACTAAATAATTGCATTATTTATTTATTGCTTTGTTGCACACCAAATTGTTTAGTTTGCACATCATTAGCTCACAACAGAACAAAAAAAATTTAAAATAATGTAGTAACTGTTGATATAAAACGTTTTCACCTGCAGTAAGTCAATGAATGCTTTTGAATCTTGACAGAATTATTGTTTAAGGAGCGTGATTAAGCTTAACTTGCTTTCTTCTATGAAGCTTACTTACACTTGGTAGTGTTCGATATTTTCTAGGGAGGGAGGCTTAATAGAAAGGGAGCTTGATAAATTTCCAGGTCTAGAAATGGGGGATAATTGGCGAGGGGGGCTAAAAAGAGACTTTACGGTATATTCGTGGTCTCTTACATAGGCATGACACTGACCGAGTAATCGAAAATGCACGTTTGCCCTCTTCACAATTGCTTTGAACTTCAATGAACAATGCCCTTATGCATACACATTTTTTGGGTGGAAAGTTGTTGAAGGTCAGAATCGGAGTAGGATAGCAGCCAATCTCAAACTTCGTATAATGCTCTATTCTTTCTGGATAAGTGGAAGTATTTAATTACGGTTTAGCGAAGTAAAGTAGCAACTTCTCACTTCCATTTTTGGAATATTCATACAACAAAGCAAAATAGCTACCATATTGTGTAAGAATGTGTTAACAGAGAATTTGGGATCAAAATTGAAAGAAAGCTTCTAGGAATCTTCTGGCTGTGTAACGATTCTGGGTTCTTGTCGTGATGGTCAGAAGTCAATATTTTTGTAATAGTACTTTATGCCTAGGCCTAAGGCCTAGGCCTAACGAAGAAACGAAGAATAGACAACCTCTCTTGCTGTCTTCTGGTATAATGCAAATCAAAGACTGACTAATATGAATTATACACTCTCTACATATGACATCAACTGCACGTTACAATACATGACACGTCAAGATCACAATACACGTTGACAGGACAACACATTGCCCGGAAAGGGTATTTACTACACACAACAGGACTCCACAGGTACGCAAGACTGAAACACGCAACATGGTAACTAAAGTGATACGAAATACAGCACATAACTAAAACATCAAACTCAATACGTTACAGCTGAATAGCATAATGAAAGAAATGCGTGCATTATGCTGTAAGGAGTGTCATAGTTTCTTATATACTTTATTATGCTAAAGTTTTTATTGTAATAGATTTCACAGCTTCACATCTATTATAATAGCCACAAAAGTACTTAAGAGTCTTGAATGAAGGAGAAGTTATACTGATATTAACCATCATTCTAATGAGCTCGAGTAACAATCGTATCTACCACCAGGAGGAAGCCAATTATACATGTACATTTTACTTAGATGTTGGTTAGAAAATCTCCACGCAAAGCAACCAAGACACAAAGTTAATTAGAATTGAATGGGTGGCTTTAGCATTGCCTTGTAATGAACTTTCCCCATGACAGAATTTGCTCTTTAAGACAAGTTCGTTTTGAGATACAGTAACAAAGGACTGATGCACCAAACAAGATAAAGATTCTTTGGGCTTCTTTGCTTGCATTTAGATCAGGTCTATGCAGTGTTAATACACTTAAGAACTAAAAGAAATTGTCTGCATTTCTAATCCACAAGAAATAATTTGATTGGTTTTAAGCTTCACTAAGTTTATACTGGTAAATGGCTTTCTCTTTCTTCCATTCACCAGATCAGACATGTTATTTAGATTTATTGCAAAAGGACTGTTGTCGAGGGAATGCAGAGGTTTAAGGTGTATGTAATTCAAAAGTTGACAGCAGCATTAAGATATTAGCGCAAGATTTAAATTCTTAAAGGATATAATGGCAGAGAAGTCAAAACTTTTTCAAAAGTGCACTTAGGTTGTCCCTAATAATCTCTGGTCTTGATAATTTGCATTGGTACTGCACTGGCCCTTAGACAGCTGACTTCCATTGTATATGAGTGCATGGATGCTAGAGCAGGCTTAAAAAGCCAGCAAATCCGTGTGACACATGAAAATTCAGTTTTTAAACAACTGTTATTTCAGAGAAGAATTTGAACTCCACTTTCAAAATAACATAATGCATTGAAGCTACGGTGATTTCAACTAATATCAAATCCACGATTTTGAATCAAATTCACCATCTTGAATCAAATCCACCATTTTGAATTAAACCCACCATTCTGAATCAAGCCCACCATTTTGAATTTAACGCTGCACAGATACACTGATATTGAGCTTGAATAATTTCTTTCAATGCATTCAAGGAAACAGTCGGACCTGCGTTTTTAAGTATAAGTGTATAAATATTACAAAT
Organism: Cassiopea andromeda; assembly: GCA_018155075.1. Lineage (NCBI taxonomy): Eukaryota > Metazoa > Cnidaria > Scyphozoa > Rhizostomeae > Cassiopeidae > Cassiopea > Cassiopea andromeda. Next base: position 7,854 of record WIPJ01002872.1, on the reverse strand, counting down.
GTTGGTTTTTCATGGCGTTTATGGCATCAAATGGCAATGCACTCACAAAACTACTTCCATTTTTGAGATAGTAAAAAAATTAAACAGAATAAGTGAAAGTACTCTTCTATGAAGCAGGCAGTAGGTCAATGCATTGTAGTTATACAAGTGTTTTCATGAAAGTAATTACTTTGCTTTTAGGTTTGGATTATAAAAGATGTATCCCTTCAATTTCTGTAATAAATCCTAACAGTCCCCGCCAGTACTTTTGCATGCTTCTCCAAATGGCACAGTTCTATGTTGTATGAGTTGAGTGTAAAGAAACTAGAATGATATGTCATCCTTGATCACAACATTAAAGTTTGGGTGGTAAAGTTGTAGTAGAGTTTCTAAACCCAACCCCAGTGTTACAGTATTTCCAGGGCTAAGACATGTAGACCATTTTTGTATCATCTCTAACTATCTAGTAATTAGTCAAGTTATTGATAAGGATGGCTCATCCTGCATTTTAATAAAGTTCTGGTCATCGCAATGACCCCTATACCCAATGCATTTTAGATACTACTTTCGAGCTGTTATAGTTAATTCTCTAGCTAGCCACACAAGGCTGCACACAAAAATCTATTGGAAATGTGTTAAAGGAAGTGTCTTTAAGAGAATCAGTTACCGTAGGTTGTACTTTGATCTTTTGATCTTTTTGGGCAGGAAATCAGCTCAATCTGGAACTTTACATTACATGCAACGAAATGTTATCAAGGACCAATATTCACCTTTTCTATATTCAGATATACTACTGTGCAATTGGCAACATTGGCCTGTAGAGTTTCTTATAGTGCAAACAATTGCCAAGAAATGGGTAAAGCCACAGTGGCTAGCTCCTTTCAGAAAACTGCCGCAAGAACTGCCTCAGTACTGGTGTGAACCAAGATTATGTTGCTACAAACTGAATTCACTTGGTGTCACATCTTTTGGCTATGCCGTTCCTGCTCAGACAACCTTATATTACTTTTAATGCTATTAAGGGCAAAAGATTTTGGTTGCTATAAAGCATAAGCCTGTTTGTCAAAAATGTGGTATATGGTATGTTTGTATGTGGTATATGGTCAGGTATGTGGTAGACTCCTTCAACTACACGTGATGTCTTTTAGGCATAAAACATAAAACCTCTTCGGAATAGCTACTACGTTGAACATATCACCCAACAGGATGTTAAGCCTCAAGATTTTTGGCGTTCACTGAACTTAGTTTGGCGCTTACAATACTTCTTTTCGGCGTACCATTCTTAGGGCCTGTTTACATGGAGGCGGGCTTCTCGGCAAGCCGAGATAATTAACGGCCAGTGTTTACATGTAGCCGGAAAACTCATTCAGACGGGATGTAATTCTTGCATGCTTACATGAAGTAATATCAGGCCCGTAGACAGCTGAACTGGTTCGGGGGGGGGGCAGATGTAGAAGTGAAGTTAAAAGCCGGTGGGCATTTGAACGTTAAAAATCTGTACCAAAAGGAAAGAAGTATAAGCCAAAATAGTGTTTACCCATAGTTAATCTGTTGGAAAATGGGGGTCTGGGGGTCTGGAGTTCTGAGGGTCTGGAGGCTTGCTCCTAGAAGAATTTTTCGAGATAACGCCCTCTAGAACGTCGGAAAACGCCCTTTTGCAGAATGAAATCTAACAGTTTTCATCATTGATATTCATGCTAAGAAGGAGAAGAAACTGACTCTTTTACCTTGTTTCATCAAATTTGGAAATTTAAAACGAAACAGGAAAAGGGTGAGCCGATTTTCCTCTTTCTAACTACTTGCATGTACACCGAAAATAGAAGCAAAACAATCACCTACCAGCACATCGATGAAAATGCATTTCTTACCCCATATCTCTGGCATGGGCTACATTGAGTGCACTTAGAAGGAACAATGCCCTATTCCCTAAAGGGTTGCCATCTACAGAAATAGAAATTCTTCCAACACTCGTGCCAGGGCTGAAAAATGCCTTGAAGTTTGTCGCACAACAAAATCAGGATGCTTGCATGCCACATATCTGCTGTATGATGCTCCTAGATTCTAGACTGGATTTCTCTAGGAGAACAACGATTAGAATAGGAGCCATGATTTATCTTATTTTCTTATTTCTTCAACAACACCATTGCTTTGAAGGTATATTCGATGCAAGCCTGGTTAATTGCGAGAAATCCATTACCACGTATACGTTTCGACACTCTTCTTAGTGTCATCTTCAGTACAGTGAGGGAAAAAACTAAATTGATGGTTAAATACTAACAGATACAAAAGATACAAAGGTTAACCATAAGTGAAACTAATAGCAGAAAATATATGGAAGATACGCATGAGAGGGATGGCGAATATAGTCAAATGGAAAAATAAGATGAGTACCAAACAGGTAAACATCAAGATTGGGTAGAGTAACGCTACAATTCTAGATTGGGTAGAAGTCAATTGTTAAATGATTAAAAGTTACAGTGTGGAGTATCTCTATATAAAATCTAGGAGAATTATTGGGGGCTATGCAGCCCCTGCCCCCTGTGTCTACGGACCTGGTAATATGCGTTTGATGTCATTTAAAGGCAAGAAAGGGTAGTTTAGTATAAGAATTGTTTCAACAAGCATTTCCAAGAATCTACGATAAATCTCGGTGATAAACTTGTGTTTTATCCTGCTTGTATGTAATCTGCAAGGAATTTGTGGTCTTCTTTTATCCCGTTCAAGCAAGAAACTTAGCTGTTTGTGTTTGCGTGAGTTAACCAGGAAACTCGGCTGAGCGAGATCCCACCTGGCTACGGCGTTGCACACATCACGCAACAGGATGTTAAGGCTTGAGATTTTTGGCGTTCATTGAACTTTTTTCGGCTATTTTGTTTGTATGGTATGCATCTTGGGTCGCACCTAGTCTCTTCATCCAAGTTCTGTTTGATGCTCGTTGAATTTCGATACCACGAAACCCAATCAGCTAGTCAACAATAATGTAAGCAAGAATCTCAGATAGACTTACGCCTAATGATAAGAAAAGGAAAAAATGATTCTAATGTGGCATGGATTTGATGGCCTTCCTAGGGATCGTGCTTTGCAAAGGATGCTAATATTGTAGGAAGTCCTTCAGTTTCTTTCCAACGTTGACATTGGGGAAAATTTTATAGTTTCTAATGGGATGATATTCCATATCGTTAATCCAGAATAAAAAATTCCTTTTTGAGAACTCTAGGTTCAACCTTGTAATGTCCAGATCTAGCTGATTTATTGTTGAATCACTCGATAACTGAAGTCTGGGAACAAGCCTCTCTCTTAAACGGATTAAGAGGGAGACTTCTCCAAACAGAGACTGTTCACTACCTTATATAACATTGCTACTCTGTCAAAGAGCATTATATTTTAGACTATGGGAAGATTTTGCTCTAGTTTGTAACGTTAAAGATATTCTTTTTTCAAACTTCGATTTCATTCTCATATAACTAAAATACAATTATACGTCTCTCTAAAATTAGGGAACGTACAATTGGCTGTCAGGCTAACTACTTAACAATACAAAAGAAAAAAAAGTTTACTATGACATCAATGGAATAGAATGTAAAATAAAATAAAATAAAAAAACCCAATAGTATTTCTCATAAGTTTAGTAAGTCAGGGTTTGTCCATGGATTATTTCGGCAGCATAAAATAAAGTATGTACTTCTTATAGTTATGTTGATGAGATCAGATAAAATGTAATAATAATGATACTAAAAAATAAATATTTAGGCACGATGCCCTATTAGCGAGTACCAAATTAAAAAGCTGGTCTTCCTAGGGGTCGTGCTTGATTGCTTCTACCCATCTCAGCTTTTCAGGAGCTGTTTCATTCCGTTTTTGAAGCGAACTAGAGAGGTGTAGTTTCTATGTTGTTGTGGGATCTCGTTCCAAGTGAAGGCTCCTGTAAATTGGAAACTATTCTATGTAAATTCTAGTCGAGGCTTGGATAGGTGCAAATCTCGGCTATTTCTGGTGGAATAACTTGAGATCTGTGATCTCTTGGCAAACTTATCTTGTAAATTTTCTGAACATTTGCCATTAAGGATTTTGCGTCATGGCTAACCTATCATATTTTATCAATTTTTTGACAGGCAGCCAGTCACAGATCCACCAATCCTTGTGTTTTCCGCTTTTGATCAAATTTTTGGCCCTAGACTGTAATTTCTGCAGAGTCTCTAGCTTGGAATCTGAAATGCAGCCCCAAATGATGTTACCATACCTTAGGTGGCTCTCAATCAATACCCGGTATACAGCAGCTAGCTTTGACTGGGGTAGAATATCCTTCAGCCTCTGAAGGGCAAAGAGGCCACCTTTAATCGTATCTGTAAATATTTTATATTGATACTTTCAGCTGAGGTAATGGTCTATATTAAGACCAAGATATTTGGTTTCAGTGACCCTACCTATTATTTCCTGGTTGACTTTAATTTCTTTAAGTTCATTTAGGCTGTTGTGGTGTCTTGAATGACATATGAACATGAATTCACTTTTATTTGCGTGTAAACTAAGCCTGCTTTGCCTCATCCACTCTGAAACATTGGCCATCTCTATGTCTATATTCCTTTGTAGAGATGCGCTATCACTAGAGGAGCAGGTTATGTTTGTATCATCAGCGTACATGTTGGGAGTTGCGCTTTGAAGACAACGTTCAAAATCACTAATGTTTATAATGAATAGTAAGGGCCCCAAGCACGACCCCTGAGGAATGCCACAATCAATTCTATTTTTCGGTGATTTTTGACCCTCAACATAGCAGAATTGCTTTCTATTTTTTAGGTACGTTTTGATCCAGCAATTTGTTTTCCCACAGATGCCAAGTACTGATAGCGTCGATAACAGAATGTCATAGTCGATCGTGTCAAAGGTTTTTTCAGGTCCAAAAATATGCTCACATTTAGTCTAAGTTGATCAATATTTTTGTACCAAGCTGCCGTGATATTGAGCATCGAAGCTATCGTGCTGTGTAATTTCGAAAGGCAAGTTGATTTTTTGATAATAAGTCATTAAAGCAGCGTGCTTGGTAAAGTTCCCTATAATTGCCACATTTGTCCACAACTACACGAACTTCACAATGCCCTGTAACATCTTTCACAATGCAATTTTGCAACTTCTTGTGACTTTCTTCAGTGCAATGTAGTGGTTTTATACTAACTAGCATATTTCGTTGCGTGTGCCAATCTTGTGTTCATGTGCAGTGCTGTTGTGTGTCGTAAACACCCTTTCCGGGCAATATGTTGCACCTTTCAAATACATGTCACTTGTAATGTACTGTGTGATTATTATGTACTCTGTGTTGAATGATTTAGAGTTAGTCTTCGGTTTGCACCAAAATATGTAACATCAAACAGTCGTTTGTATGGTCAGTCTACATTGGGATTAGGGCGTAGGTCTGCCTCGCACAGGAGTGTAACCATCACCCAGTAACCTGAAAATGCAACATCAGTGTGGAAAAACTCTTAAAATTTACTGTTGTTGAACTCAATTGACAACATTAAAAGGCTTCATTTAAACAAGTGTCAACCTAACCAATGTCTTTGAGGTCAATTTCACCTACCAGATGCAGATGTACTTTTAAATTAACTTACTGCTATGCAGGTAATTTTTGGGATACGATAAGGAAACCTCTGTAACTCTGAGAATTTCCCGTCTCTATTGTAATCCACATGTATCCATTACTGCAATCCAGTATCTTTGATGACCCACAGATCATGGGCTTTTAGTAATTCTAGTATCAATGGGCAATTGAGCATATTGCAGTCAGCAAGGATCTAGCGATGACAACTCCATTGTCTCTTGTAAGGCCTAATTCATGCTTGGGACTTTTCATGCGCCACATTAGTGCAATGAATTAAGTTCTTTGAGAGAGTGACGTCTGAACCAGACCTAAGTGATTTCATTTGTCAAGACTTCATAGCATAATGATGTCCTTTTCGTGGACTTTTCGTATAATTGCTTCATTTCTCGTAAAAATGCTGTTTTCTTGCTGCTACAGTTTTACTTCAAATCTATTAATTCATCCATTAGCTCATTAATGTCATTCAGTATTTCCATTTCTCATTCATCATTTTTCATTACCCTCTTTTTTCTTAAGAACCATTAAAATTGAAGGTCAGGTTGGCTGTTTTTAATTTTTCCCATATTTTGAGGCTGAATTGGTTTTAATCTGCTTTTAAATTAGTAGCATATTGGCCATTCAGAATTACATAGAAAGACAATATACAAGAAAATATTGAATGGTTTGATTGAGAGTCAAACATTACAACCAAAATGGTCTCTCTTACATAGTAATGCTTTTTTATCGGAAAATTTTGTAATAAGTTATAAACAGACAATGTTAGCACAGTATAGAGCTTCGCTAGATGTAACTAATTTACAAAAATCAAGGAAAAATAGTGTCAAGGCTGTCAATTCTCCTCAGATTAACATTGAAAGGACTTTTCATATTCATTTGTTAGTAGAGAGCTTCTGTATCTACTTCAAGCTCAGTCTTGTTCTTAATTTGTTTTTAATTTTCGACCAGATTTTAGGCTCGAGTCCTCGTTCTACGTTTTTTAGATGTTTTAATTGGCCACTCTACTTTTTATCCATTCTCCATGTTTGGATCCTCAGAATGCAGTCTCTGCTTTGTTGCTACTCAATCCCAACTATGTGGTTTGATGTATTGACTTGAAGGGGCAGCATTTACCTTTAACCTCACCTTAAGGGATCAAACGTCATATAGGAAGTAGGTACCTTGCATTGCGGGTTATGATGAACCTTTTCAAAAACGAATTTTAATCACCAGGTCCATAGTTTTGGAATGATAGAATTAGGCTATCAGCTACGTAGCAGCCCCACTACCATACATTATATTCAAAGATTACCGGCTTCCTACTTGAAAGTTGTTTACTTGGGCTCAGAGTTTCATTTTACAATCAAAAACACAGCATATGTGCTATAATTTCATCTTTAGATACTGTTTGGAAATGAGGACACCAGTCTCATTTGGAGGCGAGTGTGTGGTCCGTAATTACATCCGCATCATACAAGCCTGTAACTTTAGTAAAATGCGGTTTATTATCTTCCCACTGGATATAAAATACTATCTACTCTCATTCTAGAATCAGTTCAATATAGCCGTCATTCTGTAGGATCAGGTCTCCTATTATTAACTGGCGTTGTATTCAAGGAAAGGAGATGGGCTATATGATGAAAGTAATACAATTGATAATATGCATCATTGGATCAGAAGCAGCTATCTACTACGGTAAGTACATTCTTCATACTACGATCTATTATTTCATAGTAATTAGTTTGATATGGGCTGGAAAATTCGCAGAGTTTCACAGTGCTTATTTGCATGCCGCTTCACATGGGGAAATGTCTACGTGATTATCTTGCAAAATTTCCCACCACTTCATTGGTCATTAAATGATCGAAGGAGGTAATTTCTAATGGGTAGTATCACTTTTGCTGTGGAAAACGGTGTTATTGCGTCAAATTAGAAGGTCAACCCCTAGGCTACACATTGATTGCTGTGTAACACCAAGAAATCACTTTCCATTACATAATTCAGTAGACCTTTGGCTGCATAATTGGAAGAGGTTGACCCACTGCCCTCCCACATCACACAGGGATTATTCTGGCCATTTTGAAATCTTTCTTCCCGTCAGATGCTATCGCGCGGAAGGAATCTGTGAATGATTGCATATACATAACAGCGAATAGAAGTATCCTACGAACTCTCAGCCTGAGACTTTGAGAAGCATGAGGAAAACTACGAGAAGCGCTCAAGACTGAGTCGCAGAGTACCGCATATCATCATCATCATCATCATCATCATCATCATCATCATCATCATCATCATCATCATCA
>WIPJ01002866.1:0-28472 GCA_018155075.1 Cassiopea andromeda | reverse complement strand
TATGCTTGGTCACAACTGGCAATACGGCGAAAGATAGCACAATGGTTTCGCGCAAGCTTTTTATTTGCAAGTACCTACACAATTTGTGTCACACTTTAACGTAAATCATAAGGGTTTGTCATCTCCTGCATTCTTGTCCACGCCATTGTCAGAACTGGTAGTCCCTTGTCTACAATAAAGCAGAGAATGTAAGAACAGATGAAACAGATGAAACAGAAATTTTCAACTTTTTAGTTAAATACCTGAATAACACTCTTGCAACAAGGAGCAATCTATGTTTTACAGAAGAAATGAAATTGCAAACAGATGTTATCAATTGATCTTCGTAGCACTCTCAATAAATTGTATGCTTGTTATGCTTTCTGGGTGATTCTCTCTAACACATTCTTTCCAGCTGCAAGTCATATCTTGAAGATGACTGATAAACTTAGTGATACAACATGGTTATTCTCTAAATATCTTCTTCATTTTGAATTGTTGCTCATTGCCTTTAATTTTCTCTGACTAGATTATGCCTTAGTTTCCCAAAAATCACATTAGGTTATAAATATGCTTGTGATAATATGCCAGTGATAATGATAAATCTGATGAAGATTGGCCCTGTGCTAATGAGGAAACATAGCGTCAGCAATCGACATAAGCAAAAAGATGATTGCAGCATCTTCTACACAACAGAGCATATTACATCATTATTCCCGCCAAATGTACTGTCATACAAAACAAGTTGTAACGAGCAAGGAAAGGAAAAAGCCACATTTGAACAATATTTCCTTTCAAAATTGAAGTCGCGTAACCAGTACCCAGTTCTGTCAGCACTTGTTTACATGAATCTCAGAGAATTAAGACGTTGTAATACGAAATATTGGAGAAGAGGACGAAATCTTTGAAATGGAACAATGTTTTTTACAGATGAAAGAGTCAAGTATAGGATTGACTATCATGACCAAATTCAATTTAACTTTCAAACGAAATACACTATCAAACATAAATGGTGTCTTATGCACATTGCTAGCTCTTAGGTGGCCATTGTTGGAGAATACACTATTATCAATTCAAAAAATAGTTAAAGTTCTCATCATATCTAGTTCGGTGGCTACTATAGACGAATTATGCATTAAAATTTTGAGCTTATTTTGTACGCGTAGTTTTATTTTGTAGGACCAAGTATCAAAACCGCGAGAACCGATACTGGTTCCATGTGCCAGTAGAAGCTAATGTGTAAGCTTGATGATCAAGCAGAATTTCTACCAAAATATACAAGGCCGAGCATGCAGAGCATTTCTAGAAAGGGTGGTAAAGACACTCAAAACACGTAGAAATGGCCTAAATTTAGATGCGAGAGAAGTTTTTCCCTCCTGTCGGTGAAAACGGTCGAGAACAAGTTTATCATTGTAGCTACTGGCGGCTAAGCCGTTGCTGTACTTTATTGCGTCTTGGTCGAAGACTTTTTATTTGAAGAAGATCTACTGCCTGGAATGCCTTAAATGATGTTTGCATAATCACTTAAGTTAAATGTAATGTAGATTGTTTGGCTGTTAGGTTTGGAATAGGGCCTGTAGACTCCGATAGTTAAGTTGAATGAAACGTCTAAGAAATCTACTATCTTCAAGCTTGCTTTTCTTGCGATCTTTGAGTCAATGTAATTGGTGGATCTAATCATTCCCCATTCTCACTTTGATTTAACTACCATATTACAAAATTGTATTTTATAAGATAGCTAGAAATAACTATTGTAACTGGTTTCAGTTCAACATTTTTTCCCACAAAGAAGCATCTCTAAGCAACACTTTCGTAGCGATCGTATATGCATAGGTGAATAAATAAATAAATAAACAAGATCGGTTTCGATCCACAAAGAATAAACGTTCCTAAGCAACACTATCTCATCTCTACGTGATACTTAGGAAGTCGTCCCTTAATGGAAAAGCAAATCTTCTAGAATTAACTTGCAATGGTTATGTAAAGAAAACAAATGTCTTTTCTTTTTGTGTAGCTCAACACAAACAAATGCCATTCATCAATATATTGATTTTGATTGGCACTTATCTACTACGCAACTGGTGTCAAAAGTTCTTGCGTGTGTCCTGTTCTTAGCAAACGGTTCTTCTCTCAATTGGAACAAGACGTTGAAGGTATGTTAAATCTTCATAGCAGAAGAAAGTAGTTTAGGCTCCTAGCTTCTTTGATAGTGTTTGAATCCTTGCTAGATTAATTGATTTGTGTTCCGGTGATGCTCGTTTATTGAATGCAAAGTGGTGTTGACGCTACGACATTATTTTTCAGAAAATTCTTAGTTATATTACTGCATTTAATGCATTGCTGATACAAATTTTTGAAAACTAGATTTGCTGTCACAAACCATCGAAGTAGCCAAACACTGCTACACCATACGTGCACAAAGTTCAAGAACACAGAAATATTCAAGGTAAGTGCATAGCAAAGTTTCAGACTATAATCATGCTATTTTAGCACTTACTGTTATAAAACAAAATATGCCAAAGAGCCCAAGTTAAAAGGAGAAAATTTCATTGCAATACTATGCATTTTCTCTTGGCATCAGTTTCCATGAAAGTGGAACTTTTTCATTGTACGTTCTGCTTTCTTTATTTCTTGCATTCTCTGCCCCTCCTTTTTATTTTATCTGTGTGCTAATGGATACGATGTCAAAATGATACGTAAGATTATGGGCTCCCATTGACTTCACGTCTTCCTGCATAGTTCTCAGTGCATTGTTGGAAACCACCTACTATTTTGGGAATGGCAGATTCCTGTCCATTGTAGAGCTTGTGTAGCGTTGAGCATAGGTGTCAAATCTTGATTGGCTAACAAAGTACTCACCATCAAGCGATTCTTAGCAATATTTTTGCGAGAATTCATTCGAGAAGCGTGCTTTGGTGGTAAATTGTGTACTTTCTCTGCCAATAAATTGATAAAATATAGTTTCAAATAATGGAAAAGTGTTCTGCTAGCATGTTCAGAAGGCCTCAATTCACATCTCTAGGAGGAGAAAATTTTATATCCTGCGCAGATTAAAAGTTATCGACATTAAAAGCCATCCATTTTTCCTTCTAATGCCAATAACTTTTGTTCTGCGCAAGATATAAAAGTTCCTCCTTCTGGAAATGTGAACTAAAACCTTCTGAACATGCTTGCAAAATATTTTTCAATTATTCGAAACTATATGATATCAGTACTTTCGCAAAGAAAGTACACAAGTTACCACCAAAACACGCTTCTCGAACGAATTCTCGCAACATTATTGGTGGGAACTCTTCAAAGGTGATTCCTTTGTTAGCCAATCAAGAATTGATGCATGTGCTGTAGCCTTGTAGCTAAACCCCGAGACGGTATTGGTAGAATACTAGTTTTCCAAGGGATCATCATTTGTAACCACTAGTGTCAGCCATTACAATGAAGAAGTTATTGGCAAAATCAAGTGCTTCTAACCGGAAGTTGCAGCTGTGTGGCGAAGTGAAATCCCCTCCAGTTTAGAAATTGTCGACAAATCTGACAATTTGCGGTACATTTAGAGCAAACTCTTTCAGCCAAGAAGTCCTGTCCTGTCTGTTCTGGAAACATTGGACCATATCAATTACAAGTGGTTCATTCTTTTAGTGTCCAGCTGCACGCGAAGAATTCTAATGTAAAATGCCAAAAAATCTTTCTGAGAATAGATAGAAAAATTGGATTTCAGATGATCTAAATTTCAACATTTTTCAGAGGGCATAGCCTCTGCTGCCGTAGCGAATTTATATTTGGGGACTGGTAAAAAAATTAACCAATTTTCACGGTTGGATGGTATACCATATCCCTAGGTATGTTTCACATAACTCATTTCTTATGTGGCAAAAATTTTATTTTGGAGTTAAGTAGCAAATATCCGAATATCTAAGCTTTAAATTTGCGTTTGCTTGACATTATAATGTGATATTTTCTTTTCGGCCCCCACCCCACCCGCAACAAAGGGTACGAAGCTTCACCTGTTCTACCCAAGATCTTACTGCAATGCCTTGACTAAGCGCTTCGGCACCTATAAAATTCTTGATTTGAATCGAATGACAACCTACATAGTAAAGATCTCTGAATAGTCTGTTGGTACTACAGAACTTTAACACAGCACGAAAAAGGGGCAACAATCTTTTCACATACTAAAAGCTTTTTTCCGTCCGACATTAATCATCTCAATCCTATATTTTCATAGTCTGATGAGTGTCGGACGAAAACAGCTTTTAGTATGTGAAAAGAATGTTGCCGCTTTTCCTGTTCTTGTAAACAACATTTCATTTCATTCTGGTATCATTGGACAATTAATAAACTTTGCATCATCCTAAATAATGCATAATATTCTATGTAGTTGGTGCTTTTAGAACACATATAATACTCCAGAACATTCTTAGGTAACCATATTAATGCAAGACCATTGAAATACTGCAGTAGACTTCTAAGTACATGAACTTTTAAAGAAAATTGGATGGTCTAGGATAGTTCGCATTTACCATAATAACCTATGTTTGCTAGCTTCTGCCCAAGGTGATTAATGCAAGCGAGGAGCGGCATAGCGAATAGTCAGTGCCATGGAAAGGTTTGGGGTGCTTAAACTTTTTGATTCTCCGCGTTAAAGCATGACATAAACTTTTACTTTGGGGAGATAGTATCTAGTATATTTCAAGCTACATCAGTGAATCTCTGTGAGATATGATCAAATTATTCACAATATGGCTATGATCAATGGAATGAAAGTACCACGTTTTTCATTAATCTTGTAAGTTGCTGATTTTGTTTATTGATTGTTTGCCCAGTTCAATAATATATTCTTTGTGTCTCTATAAGATGACGAAAAATAAGCCATCAAAGTTCCTTCTCATACAACAGTGGATCCATTTTTACAACGAAAATTTTATAATTAGCGACATTTCACCTATGATCACCAACTGATAACTGTCTCGAAACGTTGTCCATTATAGCACATCCATTTGAAATTCTCTCCTTCTACAAGCTTCTTTAACTCACATACCAGTGGCTCCAAAAATTCGATTTTGTTTTTCAATCCTTTCATTCTTGAGTAAAGTAATGCCACAGCAATATTGAAATAGTTTGACATAAATGGATTGGCTTTGCAGAGCAGAGAAGAAAAAATGGGGCAATACATCAGTGAGCTAATGGAAGATGCAGAAGAAGACGTCAAGGAGCAATTTAAGATTATGGACGAGATGGCTCAGCAAATTTTAGCAGCTCAGTCTGAAAGAATGAAGTCTGCTGCTATTGAAGACAAAAATCTTCCACTGGTGGCTGTAGTTGACACAAAGAAGTTTAGCAGTTTTAGAGCAGAGAGTGGAGTGGGTGCAAAAGTTGACAAGGCAGTTAGCTCGTTGTTTGATGGGAAATTTATGGGAGGGTTTAAAAGCGCCGTTTCAACTGCTTTGGATACATTTCTAGGCAATGCCACTGCAGGTAAGCAGGAAAACACAGAATTCCATGTTGTGTTCGACAGAAATGCATTGATTCGCATCGACCTGTATTATTACAAGTATGAGTTTTCCTCTAGAAAGCTAAAAGATCATGCCAAGAATATATTCTGCTATGTAGCTCAAGTTGCTGTACTTGACATTTTGGAGATTAATCCCATGGTTACCTTGTATGAGCTATCAAAGAGTGTCGGAGGAAGTGTAAGTGAATTCAAGGAAGATCTCATTCAAGAATGTGGAGCTTGTGAAACATTTATCAAACAGCTAAGGAAGTTGGAAATAGAACAAGGAGAGGACGATGATGACTAACATTGTTTTCTGGTATTATATTCTTCTGCATGAACCGAGATCGTTATTTAGACATCTAGGCTTGACTATATTATCTAATACACAACAACAACACTTCCTGCTATTTTTATTCATTGTGGATTATCTTAAGCATGATAGAAATTTTTCTCAGTGTGCTTTTATTTGCTTGGCTTGAATGTGACGTATTTTGCTTTATATTACCATATTTTCCTTACCTAAATGCTTACTTTTACCACAGTGTCCTTAGGCCCCGAGCACACGGGTTGGGGTTGATTTTCAATTTTATTTGAATTTCAAGTTCTTTTTGTAGGGGGGTTCTTACTTGTTTATTTCTTTAGTCTTATTTAATCACGGCATCCATTAGATAAAATGCAAACAAAGCAATCCTAACTATAAATAAGGGTCCTAATTATAGATTATAGAAACATAATAGACCCAAGAATGTACACCGCAGCACACCAAAGAACTCCGAAAAATGCTGGTTGTATTTTCTACTTTCTATATCTAACCTTCAATAAAGTTTCTATAAGTTCATGGACTATGCTTGTGTGCCCTTCCAGCTATTCCCTTTCCGGTATAAATGAATTTACAATTTTATAAGTGTAAACTTCTTAGTGGGTTACATTGGCGGCTGGTGGGGTGCTTTGTTGGAGGACAGGACTTTGAGAAATTGGACATGGTCCAGTTTGGTGTTGGTAGCTACGCTCTAAAAGCTGACATTATATAGCTTGACGTTCAGAGAGTAATATAATCAGAAAAAATGTAAATGTTATATTTGTAAGGCTACAAACTTTATTGCTTGCATCTGCTTGAAGAACCACAACTGCTAGAGGTCTGTACTTTCTCTTCAGCCATTTAAAGAATTGAACAATTCCGGAAGAATGTTTCTTGACAAACTAGTTTTGTAGTTGAAAGTACTCATTCCATGGGAATTAAGTATGATAGAATATCTACAAGGACATATTTATTGACCGAAAAATTTACAGAGAATATAGACAATGGAAGCAGAAACTATCAAATGCATACGTTTTTCTTTATAAGAAACTTGAATTGGTATCTATTACGAATAGCTTCTTAATTTAACTTAAAAACCTTCGCAGCATTCTAGTTCTAAATGTTTCTCAAGCATGTTCTTATTTTCGAGACTGAGTCTTACTTTATTATTTGAGAATCGAACACTTCTTGGTGGATATATCAGCTTAACGTCATGGAAAATGCCCCAGCAGATCAAAATAACAAATTTCAGTTATGTCCAAGCAAAAGTCGTACAATGTAACAAGTGGAATCAAATCCAGTTACTCTGTTTTAGACAAACTGATGATTTAAATTTTTTTAACTTTTCTTCAACAAAGCATTAGAGTTTCTTAACTATTGATGGTCCTGGTAGTCGTCTCATACAAACCAGTATTTTTATGTAATAAGTGTGTACTATTACTAGGTTGCAATTTTTAAGATATACATCAAATTTAGCTCCTCTATCCTTTAGTCAATCAATTAATTGAGTCTCATAAAAGGTTCTTTTCTTAGGCAACTTGCTCAAAGTTTTAAGTCTGTACTCAAAAAAAGCAACTCTCTGCTTTAAAGGACGTCATTGGAACTGTAATTAATGCTTTTCAACAACAGTTAGTTTCAAGAAGGTTTCGTTTAAGCTGCTTTCAATAAGATATTAGAATAGTGGAACTGCTCCACAACAAAATCCTATATCTTGGTCTATTGTAAATTACAGAGAGCTCAGAATGAAGTTTCATTTCACCAAGAAAATGGATGATCATACAGCAAACTCTTAAACTTTGGTTGGGAAGTATTGCTCAAAAATTGGGAAATAAATTACTCTCAAAAGGTAAAGCAGCAGCAAGGTCAAGTAACTGCAAACGTAGAGCCACATTGTGATACAAGAATATGAAACACTTTCTCCAATATCATTGTAATATGTTCATCAAAGCATTCATAACTGGGCCTATTTGCAAGAGGCTCCTCATTGACAACACAAGAGTAATTGTCAAAGTTATCTGGGAGTTTCCCCTAACATTGTTGATTAACACCCAGAAGTTCCTAGGGTATATCTGAATGAAGTTTTAGCTGATCTGGCGCTTTGCAGCTGGACTTACAGAACATCAACATGTGGCATAAACTGGTGGAAAATATAAGATAGATTGTAAAGCTCTTGTCTCCAAGCTGAAAGAGGAGACGAATTGCATCTAAGATGCAGAGCATAAGTTTCCTCTCTTACAGTCACCGCCCTACTTACGAACATATACGGGACTTCCTTTACTTTAGGTATCCCTTAGCAAGAATGGGGCTAAATTGGTGCCATTTATGCAACTTTACCTTCCTGAGCTTATCGCTCATTGCAATAAAGTGACAACCTCCAAACCCATATAGCTCTACTTCACTTTTATATATTCCCATTTTCTTTGTACTGCTCTCAAGAATCCCACACGGAGCGACGTTTGGCTTTTGAAGTTCTCTAGCACGTATGTGGAACAGCCGATTGAAAGCGCAAACTAAATTATACCCCACAAATGACATCATTTTAATTCAAGCTTGCTCAGTTCTTTTATTGAAGCGAGGCTCTAAATTAACTAATAATCTTCAGTTCCAAGTAATTACAATTTTAGTTATTGGTGTACACTATTATGTAGAAATTTCATTTGTGCTTCTTACCTTGGAAGCTTAGGCCAAAGCAATTTATTGACTATACGCCACTGGTGACCCATATGATCCTTCCAAAAATTAGCTGTTCACATTTGTTTCTCTTTAGTGCTTTATTAACCATACGCCACTGTTAGGCCATGTGCCCATTCCAGGTGTGAAAGGGTTTGCTGATCATTTGTGTTTCTCTGTGATAGCTGGTGATTCTCTTGTTAACTAGTGATTGTCGTAGTTGATTACTTCCTACTGTCTCCCCATCAACCTTTTATGGAGCTTAGCAAAGGTTCTGAATACTTTTTAGAACTCATTGCAGTTTTTGAATAAAATATTCTTCTAAAATGCTCCTCGGCAAATTTTCAACTTCAATTTCAAAAATTTATGCAGGATACACAAATCTCAACTACATGGGTACCTTACAAATTGCTCTCTTTTGAATAATAAGTAGAATATTTGCACAATTTCAAATATATTTATATATAAGATCTAAATTTCATAAAAAGATAATTACCTAAGTCTTAAAAAATTAGTAGAAATAAAATAATGAGTGTAAAATGAAGTATCACCTATGCATAGCTAACCTCCTGAGACCGCACTTACAGCTTTGGATTATTGATTAAGTGGAATATTTTTAAAGTCTTCTGAGACCTTCATAGCAATGCTCACAGACTTATGCATTCATGATAAAGGTAAGCACAACTTCTAAAAACGCTGAGAATTGTGGCTCGATCCAAGTCCAAAGTTTGCAGGCAAAAACATAAAATTAGAAAATTCGCAATTTAATAGAATGTCAGGCTTTGATTCTCTTAACTTAGGTAAGCTATTGCTGTCGTTCTTTTCTATCTTCTCTTCATGACTGATGCATTTTTCTGCTGGCTTTGAGTATCTTCTCCCTAATTTAATTTTTCTGCTTTCAAGTATTGTAGACGTGCTAATTCTACTAATCATATTACCTTATGAAAGTGAGGTATATCATTGTATATTTGAATATATTGCTGTCAAGAGGATTCACACAAACACATTCCTTTAAGAGCTGGCAAACAATATACTGGCTACAATAAAAGCTGATTTAGGCCAATCGAAAATGTAATAGATTAAAAGTTAAGCAATATGTGTATGCGTACAGTATGCTCTCTATAGCTTAGACTCATGTGGGGAATCCAAGAACAGTTCCATCTGGCAAGAGTACCAGTAAAATGGAGCACTCCATTAATTAGAACTTGAGGATGAAATATGGCAGCAACTTCACTTAAGTGGGGAACCAATTAAATTTTCATAAGGCTCTCGATAGCTTCTTAGATTGACACTAAATAATGATTCCAGCTAGCGAGAGCTCCACCTATCAAGGGGTACACAACGAGAATGGAAGTGGTCCCATATAACGGGCATTCTACTTAACCGTGTTTCCAGATGTCGCGAGTATACGTTATCCAGAACTACTTGCAAGCTTCAGTGGTAATGCATTGATATCGATGTGAATATTTGGGATATTTAGGACCTTTAAAAATCCTGTAGCAATATGGAGGTATTTCAGTGTCACTCATTTTAATATTGTCTTTATAGAGCAAATATTGAGCAGAAATGGGACAGTGCATCAGTGACTATTTAAAAGATTCAAGAGAGGAAGATAAAGAGTTATTTCAAGTATTGGAGGAGATGGCAAATTCGATCATGCAAGCTCGGTCTGAAATAATGAGACATGATGCTGTTGCAGACAACAATCTTCCGCTGGTATCTATAGCTCAATCAAGAAAGTTCTGCTTTGTGAATGCAAAGAGTGGAGTGTGCGACAGAGTATCTGAAGCAGTTGGTTCATTATTTGATGGAAGATTTATGGGGGGATTCAAGAGTGCCGTTACAGCAGCTTTGGATATTTTTCTGAGCAATTTCAATGCAGTTCAACAAGAACTCACAGAGACTTATGTTGTGTTCGACAGAAGAGCATTGGTTCGTATCAATCTGTATTACTACAAACATCAACTCTACTTCGAAGGGGATCAAAGAAACCGTGCGCAGAATCTGTTCTGCTATACTGTTCAGATTGGATTACTCGACAAATTGGCTGCTAATTCAATGATAGTTTTATATCAGATATCAAAGAATGCCGGGATGAGAACACAAGTATTCATGGATAATGTTATGACAGAATGTGAGTTTTGCAGGATATTTAAATCGGAGGCTATTAACAGTGAGGCAATGTCACCTAGGTGATGCATTTTTATTGGCAGGTAGTGAGCTGGGTGGGCTAGGGTAATGGCTATTAACTTTTGTAGTTGCATGATCTTGGTAAATATTTCAGCATTCATGGAAAGCATTTTTCAATTCCACTCAACTATACCAGAACTCACTTGCCTAGAAAAAGATGAATAGCTAGCTACAATTTGCAATGTTGCTTAGCAACGACAAGGCGGATTAGTTGCAGCTGCTGCTGTTGACTGTGAGAGAGTTCATTTACACTGTAAACTCTACAGCACTGCTCGTTCAAAATTGGGCTATTTTCGAAAGGCTTGATGTCTGGGTAAATGCCTAACAAGGCACTGGTCGCCATTTGGAACTTTTTCTTTGGATTTTAGTAGGTGATGATGCGGAAGGGCCTTAGGGCCTATAGCAATGCCCCACAAAAGGAAAAAGAAAGACAAGAGAGAAAGCTTCAGAAGATATAAAGAGATAAGATTAAGTTTATTATTATTAGATTTGAAAGATGATTTAAGTATTAATGGTGTCCCATTTAATTTTTTCACTCTAACTACTAGAGAAAACTACCTTTGAATTCCCGTGAGAAACCTTTTGAGCACCTCAAAACTCTTGGGGACCCATAGGAGAAGTTTTAACTAGATTATGTCATTGTGTATGGGCAAACATAATAGTTAGAAGCATTAAGAAAAGTCCCCAATGCTACTTTATAGCTCTTAAAAGCGTTTTGCAGCAAACAGAAAGTGCAAAATAATTAAGCATGTGATATAAGATATTGCATGCTTGAACAATTGACAGAAATAATATACCTAAGGACATATTCCATGTACCTCAATGTGATATAATATTGGCATAAAACAGATTTCATGAGTCAGCTCTGAAGGCGTGGAACGATATACCTACTTAACTACGTGAGATACCTACACTATATAGTTTCAAAAAACAAAGCAAAGCATATTTGAAAGGCTAGACTCATAAGTTAAAGTACGGATACCAGGAAGATTAGCCTGCGTTTATAGGATCAAGTTTTTATTTCGATGGAATATTTCTCAGCTTTTTAGTTACTGGAGGTACAATTCATGTTAAAAAATTATTATTATTACTTCTAATATGCATTTGATGAGCTATTGTGAACTCAGTGAGTTCTTCCCTAATTGAACTTTAGACATTTCAAAAATGATAGAAACCATTGGTGGCTCTACGGGGGACTGAGGAACTGTAAGAGGATCGGTCTTACAATAATGACAGTTTTGCATGCAGACTCGAGGAGCCAGAAATAAGAAGTTACTGTTGGACAATCATCATGATACTGACTGACTCGGATTGAGCCCAGAACTGACTCTTAGTGAGTCCAGAACTGACTCTTAGTGAGTCCAGAACTGACTCTGACTCTGAAGAAAGAATTTACATATGACTACAACTTAAATACGGATTTATTACAGGAAGTGATTACCTAAAGTACAATAGAGTCAAGGAGAAATAGAAAGCCCATACATTAGGATAAAACGTCGTAGATAGGCTACTTGTGACGTACTTGTAGTCCTACTACAGTACTTGTCCCCACTTCACTTCTCGCCAAGATCAATTTTCTAATTCGTCCAAACTTGATGAGAAAATGTTAGGGATGGGATGGGCCAAACAGAATCTCTCCAGTCTGCACTGTCTGACGCCGCATATATTAGAAACGCCTATTCCAAGGCTTATGAAGAAATTCAGCTCCATAGGTAGATATATATTTATTTACACGTAATATAGATCGTTGTCTCTTAGTTTGCTAGATCCTTCCAACTTGCAGACTAATCTGTATCAAATTTTATTGCTTTTTAGGCATTAAATGGTGCAAAACAGGTAGGAGTTTAACACATTGCCTTGATAGCAGTTCCTCTATCTATCTATCTATCTATCTATCTATCTATCTATCTATCTATCTATCTATCTATCTATCTATCTATCTATCTATCTATCTATCTATCTATCTATCTATCTATCTATCTATCTATCTATCTATCTATCTATCTATCTATCTATCTGGGTTATTAAAGGAGAAATAGTTGGAAAGGGTTGTAGAGGGAAGCAATAATTGTAGTAATTCAAACATAACGTTTCTTTGTTTTGAATGAGATTAAAGATACTTGTGGGGAATGAAAGAGATTTCACGTAACTACTTTACTACCCACAGAAACTCACAAGCTCCTAGATGTCACTGCAAGTAAATCCAAAGAAGCAGCAACAGATATTAATGAGGGGATATGCTCTTCCACAATCATGTCAACATTTGCAACCACACCACAATGCCTACGACTCGCTAAGCATAGGAAAGGAATAAATGCAGATATATGTCCACCTTTATACGTTTGGAGGCCAGCGTCAATCTGGATCCAGCATGTCCAAGACAGAAAACAAGAGGATAAGGATTTCTACAAAAATCTCAATGAGAAGAAAACTGCAGTTCTCCTCATCACTGTTTCCATGATTTTGTTTAAGTTGCTGAAAGAGAAGAGAACTACCTTCAAAGAAGAGGAACTTGCTGCCATAAGGGAACTTTCCGGGGAAAACCAGACAATCTTCGATACTTTCTTCATTAAAAAGCAAACTGACGGAAAGCTCCCCATTCAATTCGAGCATACGACACTGCGTGAATACTTTGCTGCAGCTTACTGCAAGTTAAACAGGATAGAGGTTTTGGATGCTTTAAGACATAAATTACAGCAAGTAATTCGCTTGATTGGAGGCATCACAGCTACCAAGCAATCGCCAGACGATGAAGATTTTATCAAAATGTATATGGACTGCCTTGAAAATGCCCATGAGAAAGAAGAGAAGAGTACTGAGGTAGTGAAATTTTTCAAAGGTACAGTAAGTTATCTCGAAAACCTTTCAAAAGGTAGAGGCAAATTTGCCCAGCACTGTGCATTGAAGCTATTACATGTTATGCTAGAGAATGCTAGCTTCAAAAGCAAACGAGCAATGGCTGAACTAAATGTTGATTTCATCGCACTGTTTCAAAAGCTTGCTTGTGGTCTTGTAATTATTTATCCTGCAATGTCACAAGTTGAAGTGAACAATGTAGTACATTTCATTCAATCGCTGTTTTCAAGTCGTTTGGAAAGCAAGCTAAACGAGATGACATTCACAATTTGGTTTGCAAAACTCAAAGATGACGAGATCATACGAACGCTGTTCAAGTCCATTCTCTTCTTCAGAAATGCTTGGTTTAGCCATTGTGAGCTTTCTTCGTTCCCTTGGGAGATGATGAAAGAATGTGGAAGTCCTCCTGAGGAATCGAAGCTCGAAAATCTTTACATAAACAGTTGCAAAATGCTTGACGCTGAATGTATGCAACTGGCGAACATGATTCCATTTTCAAAGGAAGTTGAATTAGTAGGATTAAAGCTGAGCGATGCTAATTGCCAGGGCATTATTAATGCAATCGCAAAGGAGCATGGTGAAGGAAAGGCAAAACTTAGAGAGTTGAAAATGAATTATTGCAATGTGAAGGGTTCTTTAAGAAAGAAGTTCATGAATCTGAAGAAAGTGCATGTGCACATGACGGAATAAACAAATGTACGAGTTTTGATACACAGCAACAAACATTTCGCTTTCTATTACAATTACCTTTAACATTTTTACATTTATATTTGTATTATATTTTGTATTATATTTTGAATTTTCAATTCAGAAAGGCAGACTGACGATCATAGAGTTAGATAATTAGTTTCTACTATAATATCGTACATAGCTGTCCGTGAAACCAGCACGCAAGTGCAAGAAACGTCCTGTATGGGAAAAGTCTGCCAGTACAATCGCTTTGGAGTGACAAAAGACTCATTTTGCTATGTAAATCTACAGGTTAATAATTCTATTGGGGGTAGTCCTAAACCAGGCGCAATTTCCATTTGAAGGAATTGCCCTTGCAGGTACATGCTCGCCCTGACCAGGTACTTTCTTTAGTAAACTGAAGGCTTGGAAGTTCAAAACAATTCGTGTGTTGCAAAATTTTTCGCTTATAAGAAATATCCAGTAGGATTTGCTCTACAATAAGAAGTATGAAAGACGACAAATAGCTAGCGAAAGCTACAAATGCAACAAAAGGAATGAAAATTTTTCAAAATCGCAAATAATAACTTACAAGTAGTATTCATTAGTCAAGTGGTCTTTTTAGCTTGAAATCATCATATCTACATGCTATACCATGTACAAAGTAAAACTACAATTCGTTAAAGAGCCGTCACTCTTAATCATAAGGGGTCACATACAAAACATCTTTGTACTACTACCGGCATAGCATGAGCAATTCAGTGTTGGTTTTTCAAAAACTTAAACTAAAGACATAGAGCCAAAGAAATGTTCAAGCAATATTCCTCGAACACCACATAAGTCTCCTATAAGGTGCTTTCTCCAAGCCATTCTCCTATTGCTCCTGCGCAGAATTGCTATCAATAATGGCAGTCCAACGTGGAAATTTTCTATAATAATGAATGGTTGTATTGAATTTTAGGCTTCAAGGCAATACGCTTTTTCCAAAAAGTGTTTTTTTTGATATTCC
Organism: Cassiopea andromeda; assembly: GCA_018155075.1. Taxonomy (NCBI): domain Eukaryota; kingdom Metazoa; phylum Cnidaria; class Scyphozoa; order Rhizostomeae; family Cassiopeidae; genus Cassiopea; species Cassiopea andromeda. The sequence goes on along the minus strand of WIPJ01002866.1, from coordinate 13,310 downwards.
TGCGTTTTCACTTAATATCTTGCATACCTTGACTGTACACCACTGAGTAGTTGTTAAGAAGTAAGTTAGATTTGATATAAACAGTTTACACTTAGCCATTCCTTAGCCATTCCTTAGCCATTCTGATTATGACGCATGCCCTAAATAAGGTACAAGGAACCCCGTAATAGTAATGGTGCAATACACAGAATTCCTATCTATTGACCTAGGATTAAGTACATGTACCCTTGCATTGCCAAAATTTGGATTAAGTATCCTATTTTGTATTTATGCTAAGTAATGCTTGCTCTCTGTCAATAGCAGCCGTGGCCTAATGGTAATCGACTCAATTCAGACCCAATAATATTATTGCTCAGACTAAAGTGTTCCTGGGTTGGAGGCCCATCACACGCCATTGGTGACGTCAGGAAGAGCATCTAGTATTAAATGCTCGTGCTGGAAATAACGTCCTCTTAGAGGCAACTTCCAAGCCCCAAAGGATTGATGGAAACCCGAGGTAAAATCGAGAAAAAAATGACTTCTCTCTGTCGGCAACGGTGCTGAAACATCCCAGATCATTATCCCTATAGTATGTATTATACCCTCTAATAGAGTTAAAGGAAAGATACAGAATGGAGAAAGTAATTATTATCATTTAGGTGCTTGTGAATGACCTTGCTATGGAAAGAGAACATATTCTGACAGTTGCGTACTGGGGGGTGATTTTCAGGGGGAAACTTTTATGAATGAGAAAAGCGGTGCCCTCTAAGAATCGAATTAAGTTCCTTTGTGCTTCTAAGCATTTCACTATGGAATGCTGCAATCGGAGACACGCTCGAGGCTGCCTCGGATGATCGAGAAGAAGCGAAAGAATATGACAAAGATTCCGTTGGATTTTATAAGAAAGACTTCCTTGTTGGACATATCCCCATAGAAATTTCAAGTCTTTGCTTCCACTTCATCAGCCAAGACCCAGAAAACAAGATAAGAGCAATGATATCTGGAAAACATCAACGAGAAATCGGACTTGTCGTTCTCGCGAAAACAATTTTTACTACGAACAATAAACGCAACTCGGAAGTTTTAGAGAAAGAACTATTGAAAAGAAAGAGATAAATAGGAGGCTATAGTCCCTTGGAGACATGCTTGTTTCTTCCAAAAGACTTTAAACTATTTTAGCGAAGTTACTTTAACGAAGTTAAGAGATTTGTGCTCTCTAGAATGTCAGAAAATGCCCCTGTCATAAGTCAAGTGGGGATATCTACACGAGTACATCCCGTGGAATCGCTCTTCATTGCGGGACTAAAAACTTAGACAATTATACATTCCTTTTCTTAACTTGCTTGCTCCACAAACATTATGTCTTGCTATTGCCACAGTATTTCAGTGGAATGATTCCAATTGCCCCTTTTAGCTGGAATTATCCTTGTTTCAATTCTTACATCCAGTACTACAACAGCCGTCCTTTGATAGAATGATGTGATAACGACAAATTGTAACATTTTTGCTGCGTTTCCTGCTACCTAGTTAGCGCCCTTGAAAATCTTGATTTTATTTTATACCCCCATTACCGTAATGTTTCGATTACACGCCCTCCTTCTTTTAAACGCCCGTCAAACAGACGCCCCATTTGGAATTTCTTTTCAATAAACGCCCCCTCTAATAAACGCTCCCTTCCAGAGGGGCGTGTATTTGAAACACAGAACAATAATTAACAATATACTACCATGCTTCTTTACCTTTACTTCGTGAAATAATAATAAGGAAATTTACGATATACGCCCTTCTTTCTAAATTTCAACGTTACAGTGGGAAATTTCGCCTTTCTTTTCACTAGTTCTTTCTCTAAAACTTCCGAGTTGCGTTTATTGTTCGTAGTAAAAATTGTTTTCGCGGGAACGACAAGTCCGATTTCTCGTTGATTTTTTCCAGATATCATTGCTCTTATCTTGTTTTCTGGGTCTTGGCTGATGAAGTGGAAACAAAGACTTGAAATTTCTATAGGGATATGTCCAACAAGGAGGTCTTTCTTGTAAAATCCAACAGAATATTTGTCATATTCTTTCGCTTCTTCTCGATCATCCGAGGCAGCCTCGAGCGTGTCTCCGATTGCAGCATCTCAAACTTCTTTATAGATATGATGACCACAGATTAAGCTGGTTACTTCTATCTTGTAGCAGTTTAAGACCGGGTTTGCTGGAATACTTGTAGCCATTTTCTTTGTTCAAAAGATGTGTGCGTACAATGCAAACATCATCGAGGACGATGATGTTGATGATGACTTTGAACTAAATATTTAGATTTTTTTTAGAATTATACTTCTGGAACCAGACTTTCATTATTATTATTATTATTATTAGTTGTTATTCACAGTTTCACGAAAGATCATCAGAAGTGTGACCTTCATTAGATGTTTCTTAAACATATCGCCTAGGAAGAGTGAAAAAATTCAATAAACGCCCCCTCTATTAAACGCTCCCCTCGAATAGACAACCCCTAAAATATCAAACAATTTAATAAACGCCCAGGGCGTTTAATCGAACCTTTAAGGTAAATCTATTCTTGTGAGGGGCACGTGTCCCTTCCCTTCCCCTGATGAGCATGCCATTGTATTTAGAGAGAAAAAATATGTGAGTTATTTTTTAGTGTTTATCCTACAATCAGTTGTATGGGCAATACGTTTATATTTCAGCATATAGCTGGTTAGTAATACTGTTATTATTCGAAAGTAATCATAAAAACATCTTCGCAAGCTTCTACTCCAACTAGCGTCAATTTTTTTCCTACAGATCTCAAGCTACCTCGAAACAGGATTTTTCTAGGCTAATTTAAGTAACAGGATTACAGTGCAAGTTCAATCAAGTTTATGAACATGTTGGGCCTTGTACGAATAATAATGTAGCTTCCGTATCATAGCTCTAGCGTTCTTTTTATTTAGTTTTACACCTTAGAATTTATAGGAACAAGCAATCTCAATACTTCCAACTGGATTTTGAGACTGAAAGGTGTAATAGCTTGGAGGCCCATCAAACGCCATTGGTGACGTCAGGAACAGCATCCAGTATTTATTTGTCGTGCCAAAAATAACATCCTCTTCGAGGCACCTTCCAAGCCCCAAAGGATTGGTGGAAACTTGAGGCAAAATCGAGAAGAAAATGACTTCTCTCTGTTGGCAACGGTGCTGAAACATGCTAGACCATTATCTCTATAGTATACATTATGCCCTTAATAGAATCAAAAGAAAGATACGGAGTGGAGAAAGTAATTAGCGTCATGTAGGGGTTTGTAAACGACCTTCCAATGGTAAGAGAACATATTCAGGCAGTGGCGTGCTGGGGATGATTTTCAGGGAGGCACTTTCATGAATGAGAACAGTAGTGCCCTCTAAGAATCGAATCAAGCTCATGTGTGCTTCTAAGCATTTTGCCATGGAGATTTCCAACGGGAGAAATAGGAAGCTATAGTCCCCTTCGAGGCATGCTTAACTGTTGCAAAAGACTTTGAACTATTTTAGCAAAGTTACTTTAACAAAGTTATGAGATATATCTAAGTCAAGATCTTTGTGATGCTTTGCTTTATCATAAAGCAAACAAGTACTGACAGAATATGCTTAGGTTTTGAATCGATGTTCCAAAAGTATTTAGGCAAGAATACTAAACCAGTCTTACAGCCTGAATATACAAAACTTCTAAGAATTGTGAAAGCTTAAGACATGCATTATTTTAAAATTGCTCTTAAATTTCAGCAGTTCTGAGTCTTGATATTCTTAAATACTATATTCTTTTATACAAGAGCGGTCCTTAAAATCTTTGAATCGTAGTTTCCTTACTCTAGATCTGAAACATTTCTATTCTGATGTCTCAATACTTCGATCTTCTTCACAGAAGATGAGCACTATTGCACATATGTATTGACTCTACTTGTGCTGATATCTTCTTTTCTCTACCTTTCCCACTCAATGCAATCAAGCAATTTAATCCAACAAACACCTTATCAAGGTGGTAAGAGTGTTGCATTAAAGCTGCAGCAGGGACGCATGAAAGGGGGGGGGCAAGCAACCCTCGGGGCATTGCTTGCAAAAACATCTCGCTTTGTTGAAGACTCTGATATGTTCACTTTTTTCCTACTGCTCTCCTGCTATCTCGAAACAGGATTTTCTCGATCTAACTCCAATGCTGCAAAGCTTACAATGCCGTACCAATCAAATATTTCAATAAATAACTGAGATTTTTGTTTTTCTCCAAGATAATTAGACGCATTTAACGAGCAAAGCCAATTTGACATTCTTGTTAGACAAAGGTTATACGCAACAGGACCACATCAATTGAAGTCTAGTGTAATATCTCCTTTTGTTCAAACTAAAACACAGGAATTCACTTAGCTCAATTCATTATCTATAATTCCATCACTCTTTGTATGTTTACAGTCGGATGCTGCATAAATGGTGGAGTGTGATGGTGGAATTCCTTCTTTTCAAAGAGAAAAATAAATTATTTTCTACTGTAAATGGAAGATGCTGCTTTGCTGAATGATCACTCACAGTGTATTTCACATTGGATGCAAGCATTTGCAACAGTGATTGCAGTCGCCAGTTTCGTGGAGTAATAGAGGCAATTCGAATCCGTAAGAATTTGATTAGACTGGGTCTCTACTTTAATTTTGATTTCAAGTGATGGAAGAAGGTCTATCTCTTGAAAACCTCTGAGGGACCCTTTCGGGGAATTAGGACTATAGTCCCCTAACATATGTCCGTTACGCCACATTACGCCACTTCGCTTATGGTTACTCTCCAACTATTTCAAAACAAGAAATTTTTCGACATTATGTTATTCATATCCAATGAGTACTTTCTGCATTAGGATCAAAACCCCGATAGTTTCTCTGGCTGCTTAAATTTAAGTGCAACAATTCTCTTTCTGTATTCCACTAGCTTCAAATTCCATTACAATTTTGTGTGCCTGCAGTGGGATGCCTCATCTGAATCTAAAAAAAATTGCAGACTGTGATGGTGCATGTCTTCATTCTCAAACTGGAAAATGAACGGACTTTCTGTTTCAACTTTAATGTATTTCACAGCAGATTTTCATCATGGAAAATATGATTAAAATTCTTGACTTTGATTGAAATATTTATACACTGATGGAATCCGGCCAGTTAAGGAAGGAGTGTCACATTTTTATCTCGAAGGAATTGCAGGTCTGCATTCTACAAGAAACTTAGCTCAAGAGCTAGTACCAAATGTTTCTTAACTTTTGGTCACATTTTAGTTCTGAAAGCCCCTTAACCATTTCTCAAGTTAACGAGCTAAATTGCAGTGAAAGGATAAGCAATACGTGAATGTAGCAAAATGTTTCAAAAAAATGCGTCAGTGGGAGGTAGTAAAGCAATGCCGTTGTAGTACAGCCTTAGGTGGAAACAGGTAGCAGTTTGAACGAACTGTTTTTTAAAGTTTCTTAGCGTTTTGATTGCAGTTCTAAAAGTTAACTAACTTTTTAGGCTGTCCAGCGCTAGGCTCTTTATAAACTGGTATTTTATAAGAAAAAGGACGTGTAGCACATCAAAATCGAGTAACTTTAGCTCGAAAAGGACACCAATAGTTTGTTTCTGATGACTTTCTTGACGACGAAATCCTGGCTGTTTCTTCGATCTTGGGTTTCAGGCAAGAATATCATGCATTGATCAATATCTACGGACAATTCTCCATCCAACATAGAAGCTAGAATGCATAGCACTTACGGTTGTTCTTCACAGGATTCATCTCTTGCGACTGTCTTCAAGCACGCTTTCCTCTTTGTAAATACATAGAGCCATTTGTCTGATATGCCATGGTAGGACATTGCAACACTTTGCTTCATGAAACTAACAACTCTTTTTGCTGCTTTATAGCGAAATCTTATAAACTGAAGTAGGTCACAGTTTCTAGCTTGCTAGTTAGAGATACTTGAGTTTCATGTGAAACTAGTGTCAGCGTCTGCAAGGTATTTCCGGCTAAATCATATCTATCTTTTACCACAACCTTGCCATAGCTAATCGCATACTCACCGACCTCTGCAGCTTGCAGAATGAATGAGAACAACTGCAATGTCTTGCAGGTCACGGGAAATTCCCCTTGCCACAACAACATAAGGCTTCGTTTATACAGCGATGGACAGTTTTTGTACTGGATATCGTTTTTTATATGATACACCATACATTTATCCTTTACCATCCTTTTCAATGCATATTCGATCGGTTTTTTCGGTACAGAAAGGTGAAACTCTTGAAACTTCAGAGGCACACCCTAGTAAGATAACTACTTTACTAATAGAGCAAAAGTGACTAGGTTCTATGTAGACAGAGCACTAAGATACATAATTGACTTAATGATACAATGGCTAGAAGTTTTGTCACTTTCAAAAGTAATCATTAAGTTCTCATTCAGTTTCTTCTCTTTAGCACACACTGTCAATAGAAATGACTAGTAAGATACACTAAGTACATCTCATATTCTCTAAATTTAACGATGGAAAGCTAGGAAAACAGCAACGTATGAAAAAGTATGTGTTTATTATGTTGTTTTCACTTCTCTTCTTATTTTCTATTCTACTGCAATAAAAAGATAATCACTTACTTACAGTGAAATGGGTTTGGCAATCAAATAGCGGGGTTATTATAGGATGTAGTCCCTAAGCATCCCCCCCAGTCTACAATGGCAAGGTCAGCCCCGGTTACTCTCACGCTATTTCGAAACAGGATTTTTCTCCGCTCATTCCAACCCTGCAGATGAAATAACACAAACTCTCACAAAATCGTATTAACCAGGTATTCAAATAATCCAAGGTCATTACTTTGTACCCAGCTAGTCTATCCTGTTGGCTTTGTAATGCGAACGACTTGCTTCGACATGAACCCACTATGCTATTCATACTCAGTGAAGGATATCTGCATTAGGATTACAACCATTGAACAGGATATAGCTTTCTGACTGTGTAATTTAAGTTCAGGAATTCTCTTTCTTCATTCCATTATCTATAAATTCCATTACATTTTTGTGTGCCTGCAGTGAGATACCTCATCTGAATCTAGAAAAACAACATTGCAGAATGTGATGGTGCATGTCTTCCTTCTCAAACAGGAAAATGAAAGGACTTTCTGTTCCAACTCTAAAGCATTTCATAGCCGATTTTCCTCATGGAAAATATGATTAAAATATTTTACTTTGATTGAAATATCTGTACGCTGATGGAATCTACCAATTAAGGAAGGAGGGTCACATTTCTTTCTCGAAGGCATTGCAGGTCTGCATTCTACAAGAAACCTAACTCAAAACCTAGTACCAAATTTTTCTTAAATTTTGGTCACATTTTAGTTCTGACAGCCACTTAAACATTTCTCAAGTTAACGAGTTAAATTGCAGTGATAGCATAAGAAATACGAGGATGTAGCAAAATGCTTTTACATTATCAAACAACATGCGACAGTGTGAAGTAAACTCTAAAGTAATACCATGGTAGTATAGCCTTAGGTAGGCTCAGGTAACAGTGTTAAGAATTTTCTCTCAATTTCTTGCTCGTTCGATATTAGGTTGGAACGGAGACTCAAAGAAACACAGATCTTTCAGGCATAACTCATTCAATGTACTATATGCCTCTACACTCCAATCTATATCAACCAATAACTAACCTATATTTCTCTGCAACTAACAACTATTAAGAAATAAGGTATATTTATATGTAATATTAACAAGTTATAATTTTAGCTGTCCATTCAGAAACAAGAATAACAGGGTGTGCGTATTCACAAAACTACAATTAAAAGAAATACTTATGCAGTTACAATCACCTTGCGAATACTATACGATTCTACAATCAGCCTCTGCATCTCGGTTTGAGTACAAGCTTTCCACTTAAACCCTAATTTCCACCTAAAACAATAGAAAGTAACCTATTTATGTGACTACAAGGACTAGCCGTTCTACCAAAATAGTACGAATGAAGACATCTAATGATGACTAAATTCAATGCCACATTCATGCCAAAGATTCTATAATAGCGGCTTTGTGCGATTCCCGACGAACGGCTTGAACGAAGTGTTTATCTAAAGTTTCTTAGCCTTTTGATTGCAGTTCTAAAAGCTTCTTACAGTTTAGACTGTGTGGCGCTAAAAGATATGTAGCACTTTGAAATCGACTAACTTTTGGTCGAAAAGGATATCAAGATTTTGTTTCTGATGATTTTCTTGACTACAAAGTCCAGTTTGTTTCTTCGATCCTAGGTTTGAGCCTAGAATATCATGCATTGATCAATGTCTACGGACAATTCTCCTTCCAACATAGAAGCTAGAATGCAAAGCACTTACGGTTGTTCTTCAAGGATTCATCTCTTGCGACTGTCTTCAAGTAGGATTTACCCTTTTTGAATACATGGAGTCATTTGTCTGACATGCCATGGTAGGACATTGCAACTCTGCTTCGTGAGACTAACACCTCTTTTTGCTGGTTTGTAACGACATCTTTGAAATTGAAGTAGGTCAGAGTTTCTATCTTGCTAATTTGAGATACTAGAGTTTCATGTGAGCCTAGTACCAGTGTGTGCAAGCTATTTCTGGCTAAATACTGTATCTTTTACCACAACCTTGCCATAACTAATCGCATACTCACCGATCTCTATCGTTTGCAGACTGAATGAGAGTAATTGCACTGTCCTGAAGGTCATGGGAAGTCCCCCTTGTCATATCAACATAAGGCTTCATTTACACGGCGATGGACAGCTTTTGTGCTGGATATCGTTTTTTAAATGATACACCATATAGTTATCCTTTACCTTCCTATTCAATGCATGTTTCTCTCTGTACAGAAAGCTAAACCTCTCGACATTTCACAGGCACATCCTAGTAAGATAGCTTCTAATACAGCAAATGTGAGTAGGTTCTATGTAGGCAGTAGACCGTAGTCAGTGAACTAACTTACATAATTGATTTAATGATACAATGGCTAGAAGTTTTATAATTTTCAAAGTAATCAGTAAGTTCTCATTCAGTTTCATCTCTTTAGAATACATTGACCTTAGAAATGATTATTAAGATGCACAAGTACATCTCACGTTCTCTAAATTTGATGATGACAAGCTAGGGAAAGAGTAATATATGAAAAAAGATGAGTCTATTATGTTGTCTTCACGTCTCTTTTCCCTTTCCATTCTATTCAATAGAAAGATAATCACTTACTTACAGAGAAATTGGTGTGAAATTCAAATAGCGGGGTTATTATAGGATGCAGTCCCTAAGCATCCCCCCAGTCTACAATGACAAGGCCAACCCCCGGCTACTCTCCCGCTATATCGAAACAGGATTTTTCTCCGCTCATTCCAGCCCTGCAGATGAAATAACAAAATATCTCACAAAATCGTATCAACCAGGAATCCAAATAATTCAAGGTAATTATTTTGTACCCAGCTAGTCTATCCTGGTGGCTTTGTAATACGAACGACTTGCTTCGACATGAACACATTATGCTATTCATACTCATTGAAGGATGTCTGCATTTGGATTACAACCATTGAACAGGATATAGCTTTCTGACTGTGTAATTTAAGTTCAGGAATTCTCTTTCTTTATTCCATTATTTGTAAATTCCCTTACATCTTTGTTGCCTGCCATGAGACACCTCATCTGATTCTAAAAGAACAAAATTGCAGAATGAAATGGTGCATATCTTCCTTCTCAAACAGGAAAATGAAAGGACTTTCTGTTCCAACTCTAAAGCATTTCATAGCCGACCGTCATCATGGAAAATATGATTAAAATTTGTAACTTTGAAATATTTGTACACTGATTGAATCCCGCCAGTTAAGGAAGGAGGATCACTTTTTATCTCGATGAATGGGCTGTCAATTCCAACCGCAAAATTCTGTTTCAACAGTCGATTATAATCATGGAAAATATGACTACAAGTTTTACTGTGACTGAAAATTTCCGAACACTAATGGAATTCGTCCTTGTAGAGAAGGAAGATCGAATTTCATCTAGGAAGCGTTGCATGTCTTCTTTCTACAGGAAAACTAGGTAAAGGTTTAGCACTGAAAGTTCTTTAACGCTTGATCACATTTTAATTCTCAAAGTTTCCTATACTTTTCTCAGTTTTACGACCTAAATTGCATTGATAACATAAACAATAGGTTAATGTAGCAAACTATTTGTATTATAGCAAACAAAATGTGTCATTGCGAGGTAAGTTCTAATGCAATGTCACGCTCATATTGGTTTGGTAAAGCTCTTCGTAGATCTAGCTAAAAACAGTTTCAGTGTAGCTTTGTCTAAATCTTCTAAGTTCATTCATTGCACTTCTAAAAGTTTGAGAAATTTTAGTGCGTTTAGTACAAGGTGGTGTATAAACTAGTTTCTTACAAAGTTTTGCATACTTAGGCCCATTAGGCCAGTTACAATGAACAACACTGCATACAACATTGTTGGAGGAAAATTTCGAGGAAATGAGTGAAATTCATTGAAGGAACATGTCTGCAAGGTATTTCCAGCTAAATACAGTATCTTTTGTCACAATCTTGCCATAACTAATCGCATACTCACCGATCTCTACAGCTTGCAGACTGAATGAGAAATTGTTAATATGTTTAGTAATAGTTTGCTTGTAAACTAGCCTCTTATGAAAAAAAGCTCGTTTCCAATCAAAGTTACCTAGATTAAAATTAAAAATTACACAAGTACATTGTATTTATGATGCTGTTCTTGACGACAAAATCATGTCTGTTTCTCCTAACTTGGGCTTGAGCCAAGAGTGTAAGGCATTGATCAAAATTTACAGACAATTATCCCTCCAACGTATTTTTAATTCATCACTTATAGTATCTACAGATTTACAAGATAGAGAAGAAGTGTCTCAAAACGGTAAAAATTAGTGTTTTGTAAGGAATGAACAGAGTGGAATAGCATAACAATTAGAGCGCGTGTTTTCTGTTTGGCAAATTGACAATTCGAATTTTACTTTAGCTTTGGCTGAACAATCGTCCACTATCCACTCAGTAGCCATTGGGGAGGTAAAGGTGGGGTAAAAGTGGAGAGGAATGGAACTATCCAATCAGTAGCCATGGTAATGTTGGGAGGTAAAGGCGGGGAGGAATGGAGCTGTCCAATCAGTAGCCACGGTAATATTGGAGAGGTAAAGGCCGGGGGAATGGAACTGAATATCCTGCATCACATATCGATGGCGTACGACAAGTGTCCTCTCCAACAGGCGTTCTCCGGGGAACGCAAGTGTACAGGGTCGCACATTAACCTTTCAACTGGGGAACGATCATTTTCAAAAACAAATACTCAAAACAATGGTTGCGTAAAGGAAGACTTTGGAACACTATAACTCTTTGCAAAATTTTAACTACTCTTCTTCGTATCACTAAATGAAGTTTTTGTTCTGGCCATGTTAAGTTTACTGTTTCTATTTCTTCTGTTGTAGCTGTTACATATTTTCATAGATGTTGCAAATTTTCACGGAGGCATACAAAAGAAGAAAGGAAAACACTATCATTTAGTTTTAAGAATTAAGTCTTCAGCTATAACGTGATGTGGCACAGAACTTTTTTCTCATAGATCATCCACTAAAGACATCCAACGTTGAATTTTGCATGCTATTATCATTATCGATATAATTTTCGTATTAAATTTCCAACATTCTCTGAAGGGCTTGTGTCTTTTTTTGCACGTAAAGTAAACTCTTTGGCACTGACAGTGTCCGACAATTTGTTTTGCTGCTTGCGAACACACCTGTTTTCTATACCAGAGAAAATAAATGAGACGTAAAAGATAATTATGGCTGGTGCGATCTGCTTGCAATGATTGAAACTGGTGGTAGGGGTTGAAGCTGCTTGTAAGGATTGAGACTAGCTGCGGACTGCAATCACCTTGAACACTGGATACAAAGTGCACTAGGCAGATAGGATCGGGTATCAAGGAAATCTCCGTTGTGCAAGATTCTTTAGACTTATGACATCAGGCCCTAGTGTCATTCATGCACAGCATTAGTTTAATTTTCTTTGTTGAAAGACTATCATATAAAATTGACCTGTGATAAGTTCGTATTACTAAACTTAAGCAACTGATAAACATCATTTACAAATATCAAAAATAAAGCGGACGATTAGGCAAAGCTACGGAGGATCGAAAGCGGAAAATTGAGTGTCCTAGTCGTGCATGTCAAGGCATAAAAAATGCCATTAACCAATGTTCTTTCTTGTGATTGGCTCATATTTACATGCATTCTGATCGTAAGAGCTATGGGTGCAGCCTTTTTCTGTCAGTCTAGTTCTCTCTGCATTGGAGCAAGACGTTGAAGGTATGTCAGATTTTGATTGTAATGGAAGACCATTGAGTCTCCTACTTCTCATTTAGATTGCATGAATGTTAATATAATTTATTGACAGCTGTTAGCTTGAAGCTTACTGATTGACTGTATGGAATGAGTTTAAGTGATTCATGCGTGTACCATTCTATAATTTACTCATGAACGGTCCTACAAACGTTTGGTTCCAGAAAGGCTCACCGTCTGCGTCAAAATAAGACCAGTTCTGATGACATTTGTTTACACCCCTGTCGAAATTAATCATTGGACAACTTCCATTTTAATCAAATGATTAATCTGGAATATGCCCATGTGAGCATGCTGTTTGCGCATGATGTGATTGGGCATTTGAGATTAATCGTGGAATGACCAGAGCGAAGTTGCTGTTTGAGCATGATGAGACGGTGCATTTTTGATAGGTCGTGAATAGGTGACTGACAGCTACGGTAGGAAATTTTCTAAATTGTTGTAATATGGCTGCTCGAAAGTTTTCGGAAGTTCAGATCGATCTACTGGAGAATGAATATAATGCAGGTTTAAATTCTGTGTCCGTGAAAAAGGTAGGAGATCGGATAAAACACCTAGCAGAGAGAACAGGCCTTGAAGAAGCCACTGTTAAAACATGGATCAACAACAGGAAGCGAGGGCCGCCTCCAACGTGTTTCCCATCGACAACGTCCAATGAGGAGGCCAGTAAGGCGAAGAAAGCGTTGAGGCTCCCCTCGCTTTCTCGTCAACCTTCAGGGTACAATTTGTTTGCCGGAGATCTATTTTCAAAAGGTGGTTTTAAATATATTTTACAGTTGTTTCGGACAAGGGGACTGTTAACGTTTTACGGAGGGGTTAGTACCGACTTTTATAAATGGAAAACCGTCTTACCGAACCTTGATATTGTATTGGCATATTTTAGCAAAATCTGAAAATTTCGTTCAGCCAACAAATGTCTCGTCAGTACCAACCCCTCTAAATAATGAACAGTCCCTATTGCCAGACATTGGCCTAT
>WIPJ01002864.1:162955-174092 GCA_018155075.1 Cassiopea andromeda | reverse complement strand
TATTAGATCAGACTAATACACAGACGGCGAGAAAATATATAGCAATGAGAACGGTATGCACACATTGGGGTGCAAATTTAACTGCTACCAATCTAGTAAGACACTAAAAATCGAGAGCCTGCATGGCTTCGGATTTGTGATGCAAACAACTGCAAGCCTCATGCCTAATGCTGAGAAATGAGGAACCGAAGAAGATAGTGATGATGATGATAATAGTAATGACAGGCAAAGCAGAATTTCGGAATAATAAATGTCATTATTCTACTTTTCAGAATTTATAATTGAATATTTGAATAGCCGTTTCTAAAAATCATAAAATATACATTTTTAAAAATTTACAAAACGTGAAGGTAATATACATTAGTGAAAGAGGAAGGGAATGTGATTAGGTCATTTTACATCAGCCAAATGCAACTAAATATCAGTCAGATTGATGATTTTTAAGAAGTACAACTAATCAAACGCAAATTATTTCTAGGCTAGTAATGTAAAACGTTAACGTAACTATTTGCATTGCTTGTGGGCTTACTTGATTCATCTTGATAGGAAATTCTTGATTGTCTTTGGGCTATAAAAATATCTCGTTTGTCCCACGAAGGTTGCTACACGTTCTAACAAAATCGAAGACCCTTTCTCCTGGCAATGCAGACTTAAAACTAGATTAAAATGCCTACACATTGGTGTAGAGGAGAGAGGTGGGGAGGCGCAGCCCCCTAACTGTGACTTCAGGGGGCTCAGCCCCCTACCTCTGTAAATTTTTTCGAAGAAAGAACATAGAAGAATCGATATTCTGCTGTAAAAAGCTATTTTAGATTCAAAGAGCTGTCGAGAAAATGTTAGTTTACAAGATATAGGGTATTAAAAATACGCTGTTTTTTGGATGGCATTATCTTTTTCATATATAACTGCATGGATTACTTTCAAGTTTCTTATAAAGATATTTACAAGAAAAGAGCCCCCCTAGCTATCATTGGAGCCCCCCAGCTATCGATTTACTTCTACACCGCGATGCCTACACCATTGCTAGCAAATCTATGTCCTTGAATATCTAAGTTATACAGATCGAGACTTAGCTTCGTGACGGTTCTGGAAGCAAGCGAATTTCGCAAAAACTATTTATGTGGAAGAACATTAATATAATTCTTAACCGAAAAACAAATACTGCTACTGTAACATGTATGGAGAAGATATAAGTTAACTGCAGAAGCACTTCTCGATAAATACTCACTCGCTAGCTCTGATACGCAAGATGAAGGTCTCTGACGAAAACTGTATGCCTGCTTCGACCCTGTGTTCTGCCTAACTTACAAATGGCGAAATCGGATGCAACAAACAGATGTAATATAGCTTGAGCCTTTGCAGCACAAAACGAGGTTAAAAATTCAATATGCCATTCATAGGAAACTTGGCCGGAATCTGCTGGAGTTTTGTTTTTATCCAGCTTAGCCAATTGTATCTACATGTTCATTCGAAACTCTTAATCTTTTACCGAGCATGTGCACTAAACATGTGATTTCATTAACCAATATCCGACCTCTGAGGTCAGTTTCCAGCAAAGTCCACTAATCGTCTTTACCATGAAAGATTTTCTACGTTGTAAGAAAATCGATCATTACTACCTGTTGAGCAGGCAATATGGTCAACATAAGTGCGCTCTTTTTATAAAAATAAAAGTCTATACAAGTACTAAGGCTCAAAATTGCTGATTTTTTAAGAATAATGTAAGAAACATGCTAGGCTTAAGTTTCATGGCCATTTAGAATTCTTGCGTAATCGAGCTATGGTAATGCTACTTTTCAACTTAACTTGTATGCTATCGATACAGTGCTACTGGTCCTACACCCCTTTCTATAAGAAACCTAACCCAAAAGTTCCTTCTTCTTGGACCTCTAATGATCAAATTATAGTAGCAAAGTTCCTTAATAAATGCTTAATTTTCATCCGCACATTTACTGATATAAGAATGCTACAGACACAAGAAAACATTAAAACTCTGAATTTTACCTAAAGAAGGTAGAAAAGAAGCTCTAGGAATGTATCTTTGCTAGTTTTGGCTGTAAATTAATGGAATCGGCTTCCTAATTCGTGATTGCTCGCAGCTATAACATTTTTCAAATTATGAAGTACCTTGGAGATTCTTCCTGAAGTAATATAAGTTCTTTAAATATTTCGCCCGTCTACATTTGGGCTCCTTAAAAAGTTGTTCCTTGCATAATAAGCGTGTAGTGGCTAACCGTTCTGTTCGTTTTTTCTTGTGTTTTGTGATGAAGTAGGGTATCAAGAAAGATTTTAATGCTTCCCTTGATTTTCTGAAAAAGTTACGCCTTTGGCACTTGAGAATAATTTAGAGATAATCTTAGTCTCAGAATCAAAAATACGTAAGACTATTGAGGCTTGGCAAAAAGTCATGAGGTGTACCCTCATGGGAGCTGAAGTGAGCAGGAGGGCTGGTTGTTTGAGACCCCCTAACTTAATAAGGCCCCTATTTTCCAGACAGACAGCAAAGTTGCAGGGGAACTTAAGATAATATTTTGTGGGACCTTCTGTTTTTCCAGCTTACATAATTTTATGACGACGATGCTACTAAGAACCCATATTTTCTTCATTAGTCCGCAACCCCACGAAGACATTCGCAGGCCTATTTCACAGTCATTGCTCCGTTACTGCTTTGGACAAGTCATAACAACGACAATAAATATGTACTGAAAGTTGTTAGCGTTCAACACAACTCCTCCGTGTTACACTTAAAGGAAAATCCACACCTTTCGTTATAATGCTTTTCACGTAACAGCTTGTACAACAGCAATAAAAGGTAGGATTTCAAATGGAACGTTAGGTTGACGAAATACGTGAAGTCTTTGTCTATAGATTTACTGAAGGTCCTAAAATACTCATCTCCTGGTATCAAGATACTTTGATGTATCAAACGCTTTCTCTCTTCGACCCATACTGAAGTCAAGTGGCATTGTCACGACATGCTCTGGATCATAATGTTCGCCATTGCATTCCGACGTGTCCTCCAAATTCCGAGGTCTTTGGCATAGTAGCGCAAAGTCCGAAGCCATTTTTGAGAGCACATTGGATCATTTGCCTGCAACGAAGTCAAACATGATTTGCTAAATTAAAAGGAAAATTTAGGAGAATAAGCCATATGCGCATAAAGGGATTTCAGTAACAAAAACAGTGGTCTTTATCAACAGGTAAAAAGAAAGGACCTAGGCAAAGCAAAAGCAAGCCCCTGTTGCGGTGCCAGCAATCTTGGGTGGGAGACAATTTGGAGAAACGTCCTATAACTGACTCACCTCTTGAATTTTCCATCAATTTCACTGCACTTGTTGAAATAGTATGATATTCACCTCGGAGGTGAATATCATACTATTTCAATACAACAGAGAACAACAAAAGAGAGCGGTATGAAGTATGAAGCATTACAACTTGCTAGAGGTCCCTCATCCTACCCCAAACATTTTTCCATCGATCTTAGACTAGTTGTGAAATCGGTCCTAAAGAATATTGGAGGGAACATGTTCTCAGTCCTGCCGTGGTACTGCCACTGGCAAGCCCCTATCGCTTTCAAGATGTTGGCTGCAAAATGCCAAATTGCATCTGTAGAAGCTTGACAATCAAGTACAGATGTAGCTTAGGAGAGCTCTTCTAAAAATGTTAGAAGGGGGCTGTATTGTAGAAAATTTATGCAGATGTCCCTCCACCACGTCCATTTTCCATTTGTGATGTTGATCTATCTGCATACTCTGTTAATGTTAAAAAAGCAAAACCGAAGTAGCTGCAAGCAAGGATAGTAGAAACAGTCAAGCTCAGGCAAAGCTAGGAATTCATCGAACCTACATTATACTCGCAGGAGGGGGGCTGAGCCCGGTATAGTAACAGACGTGCAATGCTCGCCAAAAGGCCTGGCACACTTCGCATATTTTTAATCTGGATGAAATATTCTTCCCCCCTTCCCTCTAAACAATGTTGATGTATATGCAGTAACGGCAAAATTTTTACGTTAACAATAACGCCAAGTTTCTCAGGAACAGACCATTGTTTTAGGCAGCACGTGGGTGCGTACAAGGCGTAATGATTGAAATACTGAAAAGGCTATAGTTTTTAATAATTTTTTAAGCGTCCCAGGTACTTTTGGCAAGTGTTTTAGGTTAGGTTTAGGACTACTTCGAAGGGTCGCCAAGCTTTTCATGGCCCCCAATGGCTCATAGGCTTTGGAGAGACAAGTCTTTTGTATCATTTGGCGTGAAGACTATGATGGAGTCTAAATCATATTAAATTCCGTTACGCTGCTGGGGGAGCCCCCAAGAGCTTTTTTAATTGTAACAAAGAGGACCGAGCCCACTCCATGGCAACCCTGGTGTAGCTGCAAAGAAGTTAGGAAACTCATGCATTGTGGAGGAGCCCCTCCACGGCAATTCTACCGTAGCCACAGTAAAGGTAGGAAATTAATGCCTTGGGAGTACATTTACATGCAGAAAGGGCAATTCTGTGGAGACATAGACGGCTGAAATAGGTTGGTGGTCTCGTTCATACGTCTGTGTTATCAATCACACAAAGTCCATTGTGGTCAGATTCTTCCTATCGTTAAGCATGACGACCCTTTTCTATTATCAATCACATGAAATGCAATGATGTAGAAGGCTATTTGTGAGTCCAAAATAAAACAAGCTAATGAGTGGGATAATTTTTATCACATGACTTACAATAAAAGTGAACGGTTCTTTTGAAATCGGTGAAATTTCGAAGGCAATCTTCACATCTGAAAAGAAGAAAAAACAGTTGCATTTAAAACAATGGCAGGATAAAAAAGGGCTATTTTATTGTGAACATTTTATCTGTTGATGATTCTTTAGACTGAGCATTCAATTACTAATTTTTGAATGCTTAAATTATTCTTCCCTCGCTGAAATACTAGATTCTAGCAAGGGACGTGGGAACGAAAAGCAATAATTTCTGACAGCTATCTTTGAGTTATTGTAGTGCCTTCTCAACGTTCGAAAAGCCCCACAACATTGCACCGGCCCCAGGTTTCCACTAGATGTTGTGCTAGGGTGAGCTATCGTCTCTGTATTCCCCAGCATTTGTGCCACTGATGCAACCCCTCTGGTTAGCTTTATCATTGACTCACACACTTGCCTGCAGGCTGCAGCAACCCTGTGGCAACACTGAGCAGGAAGCCAGTTTACACGAGTATTTGCAGAAACCCAGCAGCCATTCGGCTTATCGGCAGCAGTTATGATCAATTATGCATGGTATATTGATGAACAACAGTATAGAGCTAAATTGATGACCAGATAGGCCTAAATGCAGATGGTTTGTTACTGCTAAATTAGGTTTCTACAAACAGAATTGAAATGCCTGTACTGTGAACATAAGACAAGAATCTCTTCTACGAACCTATTTAAGTACCATGCTCCGTCATTTTTTGCTGTTTTTTGTAATAATTAGGGAGGCTACGGCCCCACAAATGAACTGGCGAAATGACGAGTGCGATCTAGTCCCGCGGAACACCCCGCAGCTCTACACCACTGCTGACGAATCCTGCATATTAAAAATAGCTTTGGCAACAAATAGCTATAGTAAACAATGCTAAGCACTATTCACTCGAGAGTATTACCACCAATGAAAGACCCTATGTTTACTTCTTATCAATATGCAAAATCAATAATTTTCATGAATAAGCCAAAAAACATTCTCATAACACTGTAACATCAAAACCTCGTGCTCCTTACTCCTCCGCAGTCTCAGTGTTCACTACATAGCCACTTTCTGGGGGCAATGGAACAGCAAGAAAATGGTTGGACGCATGTTGTCAAAGACACATTCACAAGCAAAAGTAGAGACTCTGCAAACCGAAACGGAACTGTTAAAAGTTTGAAAACTTAGGGCATGTGCTACATGTATCTCTTTCTTTCTTGTGCATGTGTGCAGCTTATAGTTAAGCATGTCCTAAGATAGCATTTGCAACGTTGGAAACTATGGAGCAAGGATAAGCAATAGCCTTTTTACTCAGAGGGACTTTTCCAACAAATAGTGTAATTTTCATAATATCATCGACAGTGCACGTCAAGAGACCTATAACTGATGAAGTTATTGGACAAATTAGATTTTAGAGCGTGAAAAACCAGGGACGTTGGAAGAATTCTTAAAGGAGGTGGGGGCACATGTTTTGAGGCGCATCCTTGATTAAAGTTGCCAAAAATTGTCTAAGGTTCCGTGAGATACTTTACCATGCAAACAGTAAGAGTTGCTCGAAAAATGGAAGAAGAACGTGCACTCTGTTCCCTCGCTTCCTACATTAATGGACAAAGGGATGAAATTGTATTTCTTTTATACTAATGGCTTTGTCGACGCCTTCCTTGATAGTATTAATTGGCAATACTTCTTATCATAAAAGCCACATGCATGGGAATCATTGAAAATAGTATTACTTTTCTCGCTAGGTGTAAATATTTAATGGCTTTTGAAATAAAATTAATCAGTGAGTGATTCTCCAGAGTTGACAATGACTTTGCCATCTTCTTTTCAGAGTACCTGAGTGTCGGAGGCTCCGGCGCAGTGGTGTAGAGCTACAAAATTTTATTTCATTTTACATGCTCAGGAAAAATAGTAAAACACGCTACTTTCTAAGAAAATTGAAGGGGTTAGTGCCCCCGCTCCCCTCTCCGTTTCGACGCCCCTGATGCAGACAGCTGATATGAGCAAATGATTATGACGACTAAGAGAATGGGTCAAGTAATTTGCAATTAATGATTGAATGTCGTTTGGTATTTAAATATCGTTTTCTTCAATAAACTCCCACATCTGTACTGAAATTTTTGAAGATTTCCATGCACTTTCGGATCTTTCATAGCCTGCAGCTTCATATTTTAGCCAAACTAAAAGACATCATCTCTCAAGAGGTTCTTACTTGCCCACTTTCGGCAGTTTGTGAGCATTTTGCTGCCCCCTCCCCAACATTTGCTTCCTGGTGCCACCCACAATCTAAAGCTCTCCAATCCTTTTTTGACTATCTAACTCTATACCCCTATGCCACTTCTACTCCCTATACAATTCTTGTTTTGGTGTTATTCGCTATTTGCCTCTATAGCTATATCCTTATTTAGGCATTTCCCGCCTGTACACCCAATTTTGCTCGTTATTCTTCAAAACCTTTTATTCAATTTAGTAATTACTGCGCGCTCGATCATCTATAAAGCCTCCATGTTTTCCCACTTATTAGCTGAGGATGGGACAAGCTCGCGCGAAAAGTTCAGAATATATCTTAACGGATTTGTTAAAATAGCTATGTAACTAGTTTGCCAGTGTAACTGATTTGTCAATATTTGGAGATTGTTTCGTTCGGAACGTAGCTACACGATTTTTTATAAGAACCGTTCAACGTACAGCTGTACCAAAGAAATGTGAATATGACGTAGACAGACAAAAATTTAAGAAACTTTTAGAACTACAAAGAAAGAGCTAAGAAACTTTAGATAAATAACTCATTGAGATCGTTACCCCGTTCAACGTACAGCTGTACCAAAACAATGTGAATAGACATTCCTTTAGACGTTAACTCGTAATGACATATTTTGTTTGTTTGGGGACAGATTTTTCACGTTCTGCGTACGCTTTCACAACAATTTAATTCGCTAAATTAAGAGACTTCTAAGAAAGTTTTATAACCAAAATGTGGCCAAAAATTAAGAAACGTTTAGTACTAGGCCTTGAGCTAGATTTCTTATAAAAAAAGGTATCTCATCTAATCCTCAAAAACTATATACAGTTTGAATGATACACGTAATGAAAATGAGTGAGTTTGCAAGCATAAAAGACTCAAACCTTCTCTTTCTGATACAACAGCTTGACTCAGCATTATTGGCTCCTAATAGAGAAAGAAAGTTTGTAAACGTAAATGGAGATCATTGTCTTGCTCTAAATGCTCTAAAGGGCCAAATCTGCCATAGTCGATTGTTACGTTAAATGACTTATTATTTTAAAAGAAACTGTTTTATTAGAAGCTATTACTAGGCTGGCCAAACATTTAAGAAACTCTACTACTAAGCTCCAGAGAAATTTAGAAGCAATCGACTGTGAGCTATTTTGCTAACAGTTTCTGTGATGTATTAGTTTTAGTTTTGAAGTCCTGTTGATATAGCCTCGTTTTGTTATACTCGGTCCGATGTATTACAGCTTCTATGAATGAGAAGTCTTTATAAGATTTATAAGTTAATTTTGATTAGAATAGATCTTGGGCTTTGATTCTGATCTGCTTGGGCTAATTCGTACTGATCCATCACTATATTCATCCAGAAAAGCTTGACTTCCAAACAATAAGTTAAGTGCTGATCCCAAAAGTAAGATATAAATGAAAACTGAAAACTGCTAATTAACTAATATATGAACATTTATGTGTAGAATTAAGAGACTTTTGGTACTAAGTGTCGATCCAAGGTTCTTGTTAACAAACTTCTGCTCTGCTTGAGCCATCTTTCGGACATAAAGAGCCATCTTTTCAGACAAGAGCCACAGCTCAGGATAAATTTGTTCCTGTTTTTCAATGGGAGCTGGATTTGTTTACGATAGCTTTTTTTCTCGATTTTACTTCTGTTTCTCCCAATTCCTTGGGGCTTACAGAGTGCCTCTAAGAGGACTTTAGTTCTAGCACGAGCATTTAAGACCGGATGCCCTTCCTGACGTCACCAATGGATGTGCCTTGAACTTGAACCCAGGACCATGTTGGTCTTAGTCGAGTGCATTACCGCTAGGCCACGGCTGTTCTGTTTGTTTACGACAGTACAGGAATAATATCGGCTCCAATGAGAAAACTGAGGGAGGTTTGTAGCCTAAAGTCTAAAACTCAATTCGAAGACCCAATTGACTGATGATCATACTTAAAGAGTGCAGCAGTGGTTTAAAGCCTCCTTAAGTAGCTATTACCTTGAAAAGAGAATATCTATGGGTGGATTTCTTTTTGAGGATGATCACAGCGGCGTTCGTTGCTTCGCATCTGCTACCAGCTCCACAATGACCACCAACAACGTCCAGATGTAGTTGCTTGAATGAGAAATGAATAGAGTCCGTTAATATTAAACATTGTCTAACAGATTTTCTTACAGTGAAAAATGACGTGTAATCAGGGGCGTTTCTAACCGGAAAAATGTCGGGGAAGCCTTGGTCACTGGAGGAATAAGAGGGATGGGGTCTGGGGGCGAAGCTCCATAAAATTTTTCTGACCACACCCTTTTTATCGTATGAAAGCGCCGTTTTTCAGCACGGAGATTGGCCTTTATAAATGAAAAGCCTGTCCAAATGAAAAACGATAAATGAGAAAGGAATAAGGTAACAGGACGATGACACAACGGAAAAATGTTCAAGCGTAATATCTGCATTAAAATTGTGAAATGTACTGTAATTTGTTGCTTACATGCAAGATGAAAAGACGAAGAAAGCTAGAGAGATTTTTTACATAAGTAAAAGTACAGTAGCAGTCTGGAAGCATCATGTTCATTCGGTGTACACCTTCTTAACTATCGATTACTTGCAGTGAACCATTTATTCGAAATTCAAAACTTTATACCTTCCTAGAAAAGTGGAATGCCAACGAAGGTGCTAAGAAAATTTTTGGGGGTCATGGCCCCCCTAGAATTGCCACTGCGTATAATGTATTGTTACTAATATAAAATATTTTGAAACCTAGCGTGGATGAATATTCCAGCAGGCTTCAACTTGAGTGGCTTCAATTGGCAAATATTGAAGACTATTTAAAATCCGATGGATGCTGCTAGCCACGGGAAACAATAATATTTTATGCTTGCAAATCCCAAAGGCTGAGTTTTCCAAGTCACTGTACCATGTAGTAATCGTTAACAAGGGGCGTATCTGCAAAGTTGCGCAAAAACCTTAAAGAAAACTCCATAACTGCTGGACAAGCGCAGCGAGAGTTAATTCTTTTTGTTTTTATTTTATGACCAATAACTGTGACACTAAACACAAACTGGTTTTTGGAAGAGCACTTTTTTGCGCTTGACGGAACTCATAACAGTTTCACCTTGAACAGCTTCTTCAGCTTCTAGAGCAGTGGTTCCTAAACTTTTCAAAATATTTAACATGGCGGTCCCCTACTACATGTATTTTTACTTGCAGTCCTCCTCCGGAGGAGTATCTTCAAAATGAGTATCGCTGGTAGAAAGTTTTTATGCCATATCCCTAGCTATTTAGGAAATTCAGCGAAGTACGTCCATTGTTGCAGAGCAATCATTCTTACTATCTAGAGCCCTAATTCTATGTATTTGTCCTCATGAATATTAGTAAATGTCAGAAAGTATACACCTCTATTACAGAGCTTGGGGTGAAAGTTGGGGGAAAGAGGGGTCTGAGGGCTTAGCCCCCCCCCCCGAAAAATTATTGAATCCACCCCTACTACTTTGGCTTAGAATACATCTTCCAGTATTAAGCTTGCTATGGGCGACAAGAAATGGTGATAGTTGCAAGATATAGCCCCGCATATAGTGTGAAAGAAAGCATCTTTGTCAGACTTACTTTGACTCAAAATTGCTTTTCTTTCATACTCTTTTTCAAAGATAGGTATTCCATCAAAAATGTTAAGACCATCTTCCAATAGATGCAAGATGTAAATCCCAATTACTTAGTAGCAACAAATGTACTTTCACAGAAAAATACCAACAGAGTTTGAAAGTATAAGTTTGCCGAGTTGTTGAGGTTTGTAGCTATGCGCAAAAAAGGACATAACAGTCGGTGGATGTGGTTTTACAAACTGCAAGCTTCAACAGCTTCTCTAGGTCCTCCAAAAGCCCTTCGCGGTCCTCCAGGAGACCATGGACCCCGATTTGGGAACCACTGTTCTAGAGCTTTATGGCTGAATGAACCATCAAAATAAATTAGCATGATAAACTGAAAACATGCTTTGCTGCAACCCAGATGTAGATCTGAATCAAGGGCGCCGTGACCGAGTGTTAAGGGAGCCATGGCCCCCCAACTTTTTCGAAATCTTAATGTTTCAGAACTTTTCATGTTTCATCCAACTTTTCAGAATTTTAATGTTTCATCGGAAATTGTTCGGACTTTTGCTGTTGGAAAAGATAACGATTTCGAACTTTATCGGAAAATCTTAGAGCTGCCCCCC
>WIPJ01002864.1:114179-149216 GCA_018155075.1 Cassiopea andromeda | reverse complement strand
ATATATACATTTATATATATACATATGTATGCATGCATGTATATAATATATATATGTATATATAACGTACAAAACTGTTTGGAGAGATAACGTGTAAAGTAATTTACCTGAAGAAATATCCTGAGCAATTCAGATTTCTTCTGTAAGCTCTCAACAAGTTCTGAGGCTTGACGCTAGGAAATTGATTTGAATTCATTTATTGAGTAAACTGCATTGAAAGCAATCAGCTATAAATTGGGCTGCAAGATTGCGTAGTTTTGTACTCAATGACATACACAGGAGACAGCAAGCTTCAAAGGAGTTCTTATTTCGCAAACTGATTTAGTCTTCAATGGAGGAGCAAATGTACCCTTTTCACAATATCAATATTTATTTTATTAATATATCTTCATACGGTGTGTTCTCTTCCCGTTAGTTTACCTGCTTAGGGAACTCCTCCTTAAATATTCATGACACCTAATTTAATAGTTGACCTTGCTTTAATAAAGATCGATATTTAATACATTATCCCCCTTTGATGATCCCTCATTTCCAAATCTGACATTTATTGAAATTTTACCCCTTAATGGTAAGGCATATACCAATATTCTCTTAATTAGATTGCTTTCTTTTTTTACTATATTAAGTTTGATGCTATTATTGTTATTAATGCTATGAATTCAAAATCATTCCAAATCAATCAATCAATAAATAAATAAATCAATCAATCAATCAAAAAACCATTGCAGACATCAGGATTTTTCTTGCATGTGGACTAATTCATGCACTTCTCATTTTATAAGAATATTAATCTTTTGCTGAGCCTCTATATTCTTATATTTTCCTGGCTTCGATCTTTGGAATTTTCTTAAGTTATTCTTAAATAAAAAAGATGCAACTACGCTTGAAAATCAAGGAATATATTCAAATCTCAGTTGATGATCTACTTTATCATAAAGCAGTTTAAAAGAGAAGAAAGATTAAGAGCATAGAGTAGATAGTGCAAAAGGGTATCTGTAATCAGTATTACTCGAACTCGAATACACAAAATCCTAAGTTTTGATAAAGCTTGAGTCTTGCTTTTTTCTTAAATTATTCTTCTTAAATTTTAATGATTCTGAGCCTTTATATTCTTACGAAATTTACTCTCATAGAAAAGTGTGTGCTTCATTAAGCTTGCTTTCAATGTTGCAACACTTGAAAAGATGTAGAATAGAAACAAATGCTTGCTGGAACACTTTTTGTTTGGAAGTAAGATTTTTCTTTTGGGCGTCTAATCTGAAAGCGTACCTAGTAGTTGTTTATCTTGGAATCAAGGAAAAGCACATAAAAATGGTCGATTCATATACATCCAAGGACACCTGCTGCCCTCCACCAACAGTGGCGAGGGGGCGAGATTTGCCCCTTTTGAGAGAAGACATTTGGGTGTTATTTCTCTATTCTATTTACAACAAATATTCCCAAGATTGCATTTTCCGGCCATCAGAGAACAATAATATTATAAAGTTTCTTCTGGGCCCAACCACGTCGGGCACTTTGATTAGACATTGGGTATGAGAGAATCGCGTTAAACTTCTTTGTTTTATACAAGTGTTGTCGTAAGCCCTCGAGTCCCACCCCTACTTGTAAATAGCAAGGGACACATTGTTGAAAACTTGAGAAAGTATAGCGATCATTGACAGCAGAAGTAACCTGATGATGAAGTTTTGAGAAGACTCATTTACAAGTTACCCACTTAGGGAGCCTGTCCCATTTCGTTCAGAATTGCTTAATGCGCCTTTGAAGGATTTATTATCATGAAAGAAATTCATATATGGTGTGACGTCGTAGTCGGATCTCTGGTGCCTTGAGGATAAATCTTGCCCTCCTGCCCTTTTCTTGTGCAGGCATTCCTGTACGCATATATACCAACCAGCTAAAAGGCTTGCAAAAAAGAGCAATACATGACTGTCTTAAGTGCATAGACCAAGCTCTTTCCAACCATAAAGACAGGGGGATCTAAGGGAGGTTGGAGGTATAGCTCTCCCCAAACATCAAAATTTCCTGTAGCAAACTATTGTCTAAGAAACTTCTCATTTGAAAAGGACAACAAAATGAATCGGATTCTCTCCCACCCCCCTTCCCCAAATTCTAGCTCTGTATCCAGCCTTGTATACAGTTCCATTCGTGACGTTGAACACTACTGGCTGAAAGAGGATACATCACCAAACTGGGAAACTGCACAACCCTGCCTATGCCAAGTACTATCCCCCTTGTCTCTAGCATCTCGAGTTCGGATTAACAGTAAGTGACTCAGAACAAAGATTAGCGTACTGTTTCATCAATTCTTCAAGCAATTATGAAATTAGACAATTCATGTTGAGGTGTGTTGCTTGGAATAAAACTCCCGAACTTGAACATCTCTTACCTGCTTCGTACAAAAGACTTCATAAGCTTGAAAGAACTCCACATTCTCCAAAAAGACCCTGCCCACTTGCAAGGATTCAAGCTCCTGGACAAGAAAATTTGAGTCTAAAACCTTGAAACTACAAACTATTTACAATGAAAAGCCAAATTAGGCATATCTACAAGAAATGCAAAAGAGGACAGCCTTTGAGCAACCTGTAGAAGTTGACATTTTGATGACTTTTGACAAGATAAGCAGGAGATTTCAAGCTGGGTGGTAGCACTCAAAATGATTATTATCCCAAAAAGTACTCGTTTGGGTGTAAGATATTGCTGTTCCCCCAAGCCAATTTGGGCTGCTGGCTTTAGGCACAAATATGCATATGGCCATAGACCGAAAAGCTAGTCTTGTATGAGCATCCAATTCGAATTGATTTCAACTCAGTCTCTGGGACTCCACAAGGGGCTGTTTGATAATCATGTCACTCTGAAATTCCCATTTTTGAGCCACCCATCCCCAGCGTCACGCTTTGAAACACGGAAAATGTGTGGAGAACTACCCACCCCGTAGGCGTGGCGTAATCATTGAACGGACCCAAGGAGACAATAAACGGATTCCATAACATTCTACTTACAATCAACAAAACAACAAAACCACGAGAACAATATTAAGCAATAATTGGAATCAAAATCGCCCCCAGCGTCCTTTTTCACTGTGCCTGAGAAATGACAACATCAACAATCAACATTTCGTTGTGCGACTCTTTAGGCCCTTTGCCAGTTCAATCAACCATTTGCATATTAACCAGAAACAGTTTTGCATCGTAGGTTTCTGAGCTGGGTTACTTAGTCGAAATGTAAGATGATTGATATCAATATTTCACGAACAGCCGTAAGATTGAAAAGCGGATTAATTATGACCTGAGAAAATTTGGGAATTACCTTTCAAAGATTATTGATTTCCGAGTTGTCTTCCAGGGCAATGAAACTGGCAAAGCGCCTGATGTCATTTCGTATCACAGTGAAGGAATACCATCATGAATAATTTATGTAAATCCTGTCTACAACATGAATCGAATGAAGAGAAACGTTTGCTCTTTCTAAAGGCCTTAAACATCTAAAATCAAGCTAATTAAATCTGCACCTGATCGTTTCTTGTTATGCACTCTTCCAGATCATCTTGCAACGTAATACAGAGCTTCGAATTCACATCAATCAGTTCCTGCGAAGAATATCAAGATTCATTAATATGTGTTTTTGCATGTTCATGGTTTGTCTTGTCAAATTTCTTTCAGTTTCTTAACTACGGTAAGTCAGCGGTAAGACAACTTCGATCACCAATCGGCGGATAAATACTATCTGCCCGACAGGATGCAGTGTCCAACGCCATTAAACGTCAGTTACCAACAGCGAAAACGCCACCTTTAGGACACCTTCATACGACGGATGCTCCAAACAATGGACTAAAATTTAAGATCCAAAATATTTTAAATTTTAATTTCTTTATAAAAGTGACATCTGCACTCTCTACAACAGATAAGGGACAACACAATCTACCCAGAAATGACAATTTCATAAAGGACATCTCTCCATATTAGACAATGACTTCGTCATTAGAACAATATGGTCGAAACTGAAAAAGATTGTGTTATATCTCATCGCTTGAGCAAAGTTTCCACGATTTCCAGCGCGGCAGAATATGTTTCTAGTGCTTCCTCTTCACATTCTAATACCCCTTTAGCTAGATACATTCCTTCAAAGATGTTTCAACTATAACATCCAAAATAATGACAGCTCCAAACAGTGGACACCTCCCAGCATCGGACAATATCATTAGCCCTTCTCGTGTAATTAATTAGTTACTTCAAAATCAATTGGTGAATCGAAGATATTGTAAGTTTGAAAGCTACCCAGTCAACATCAATAACGCTCCGCTGTCTTCCAGAGAGCATCACTAAAAAACCATACGTTAATGTCTGATGCAGCTATCCCAAGCTTCTGTTAGCAACTGACGTTTGCAAAAGACAGTTTAACAAGTGCAACACTGAATACTTTTAAATTCTCTGGTAAAAAGATCTTCCAGTTCATTTACTTCTACCGACTTATACAATGTGGGTGGTTTCTCTCCAAGAATTTTGTTTTGCCGCCACAAGCGTTATCAGTGTTAAGATTTTGCAAGCTTATAGAGTTTACACAATTAAAACCAACTACCTTGACAAGATGCCTTCGACTTTGTCAAAAAGAGATGTGATCTTCCATAATAGTCTGGAAGATTATCTTAAGGATATATGGATTTCAACCAGGACTTTTGCAGGCTGAACTAAATTGAGGGAGCCAATGCGTGAAAATCAACAATGCTTAGAGTAGAACTGATTTTTCATCGAAGGTACCTTGCCTTTCTTATCCTTACTATTTTCATGCCTGTGATAATTGAAAAACTAAGTTATCTTTTATCATTATTAATTCAAGTTCAAGTTACAACTAGACTTAGCTGATAATAAAGTAGTTGGTGACTTATGGTCCATCTTTTGTAAGCCGAATCACCTGTAATGAATCTACTGTAATATATTAATGTGTATTAGCATAACCTCAACGCATGCGTGGTATCAGGGATGGCATGCGATATATAGGTGATTTTCAGGTGTATAGGCCTATTAATCCTTTAGATGATACTAAGATATAACATCTACAATGCCTGTCAAAAGTGGAACACCCATACCTTTTCAATTTTTTCAGCACCTTTCCCTTTTCTGTGTCATCAGTGAGAGTACACCTCCATCTCCCTTGGTAGACAGAGCTAATGGAATACCTGACCCATGCAAAAATACACTTCTCCTTCACGGTTATTTCTTCCGTATTCACGGTTATTTCGGTTCATTCACGGTTATTTCGGCTCATTCACGGTTATTGTGGCTCATTCTTTCGCTCCACGGTTATTTCTTTCACATAGCATCGCTCAAGAAAAGAGGATGCTGCAATTCGTCTTTACTGAAAATCAGTGACGCGCTTAACGGGAGGACATGGAGTGCATCATGACCCCAACTTGTCTGGTTAATCATAGTCTGGTGGTCTTATCACATCAAGGACATCTTTTAGGGATTTTTGACTGACAGGGTACAAGTTCATATGGGACCTCAACTATGCAAAATTTTTCATCAAAGCGCTACATGAAATAAAAAGGCATATTCATAATGTTTTGCCCTAATTACGTACATGTATGCACATCATAAGAGGCCACAAGTGGTGGTCTAAGCCAAAGATTTTAATAATGAGTGGTGGAGCAAACAATGGGACCTGGTGGGGCTCTTATCCAACCAGTCAGTATGTTAAAGGATGCCCTGTGCACATATCTTGTTGAAATCATAGAATGTATTCCAATAATCATGGTAGATATTGTAGAACTGTCTGTGGAACGTACCTGAAGATTCAGAAAAACTGCACTGACATTTTCGTTACTTAGTATTCCACCGCTTTTGATAGGAGCAAAGAATTCCTGTTAGAATTAAAAAGAAACTAACGTTACTTTATTTAATTCAAATATTTCCTGCAAAATTATCTTCCATCAAGTTGACAGTCAGAGAACATACAAATGGTTGACGAACAAAGCGAAGAAGTATCTGTATAGAATTTACACTGGTAGGGAGCTACGGGTGATTCCACAACACTTCGAAATTGCAAAACCCTGTGAATTCTCATGTGAAACATACTAAATAGTTAATGAAAAGAAGAGCCGAATCTTTTAACTCTCCAGGGCCTAGTTTACGTAACTCAGCAGATAGACTATCACAATAAGAATAATTGGGATGAAAACCGTGGTGAATGCAAAATTAATACCTCTTTCAAGATGCGAAGATCTTGACCATAATTGATTTCCGTCTGAATCAACTCTACAATGGCTTCTTTCCGTTCAATTTGTTTTTTATGACATTTCTTGCAAATTTCAATTACTTGTTCTTTGCTAGAAGAAAATTAATGTACAATTAGATCTGACGCACGGAAAACAATCGTTGATAAGCGATTGCGCAATCAGCAGAAATGGTAGGAAATAATTTGAATATGAAAATTTTTACTCATGCGTAATGCACAAGCAAAGCTACTCTTACAATTCTCCAGAACTTAACCCAATCCCTGCTTTATAAGGTGACCATATAAGGATAACGTTGGAGTATTCTACCCTAATCCAACCTCTTTGATAAGATTGACACTCTGGGGCAATTCTAGGGTATATTATAAGCAATGTCTTCCCAGATTTTTACTCAACTGAACTTGAATCTATATGAAGGTATTCAAAGTTCAAGTGAGATTTTGGAGTGACGAGCAATTGAACAAAGAAACAATACCTAATTGGTTTATATCAAAACTACTGCTAATTCAACGTACCATGACCAGAAAATAAAACTATCCTACATGCTTTGAGAAAAGACTGTCGCGAACATTTAGAATATTGGAGCATAGGTTGAAACGAAGCGAAATTCTCCTTAATATTCATTGAATGGTGCCAATTGCCCAGCTAATTTCTGTCGTAACATGAAAATAGCTGTCCATTTAACGATTAAAATGTTTTGTCAGTAAGATACATGACTATCAACAAACATATCAACTGTTTAAGGCATAGAACTTTAACACTATGAAAAAAGATAACCGGATGTTTCCCAAAGAAAGGAAACACTTGAAGAAAAAAGAGAGGCAATTTTCTTGCCTTCTGACAGTCGGAAAAAGAATGTAGTCGGTGCATCCTCTTGGTCTCATTATTCTTATTTGAAAGTCAACCAAAACCAAAGCAAGTCGCAAAATCCTCAAATTGAGAGAAGGATAATTGCATTTGTGATGCTCTCAAAAAGCTGGTTACAAATCGGCAAAAGTGTACCTTGACTTTCAACATGATAACTAGCACCTCTTCCGTCAACAATTTTAATACTTCCTTACGCTCTGTGACGCTATGATTTATTAAGTCGCTTTATATTGGATGAGAATATGAAAGATAAGAATAGTATG
Source organism: Cassiopea andromeda (assembly GCA_018155075.1). NCBI lineage: Eukaryota > Metazoa > Cnidaria > Scyphozoa > Rhizostomeae > Cassiopeidae > Cassiopea > Cassiopea andromeda. The sequence continues at coordinate 141,857 of WIPJ01002864.1, read as the reverse complement.
CTAGGGAGCATGTGTGCTTTTGCACCAAGTGATAAAGTGGTGTCTTCTAGTCCTCAAAGACTTTCTGGAAAGAGCTAATATGGCATAAATTCTTCACAAATGGTGGCCAGTGTGGGTCTGGAGATTTCGAGGTAAATGGGACAATTTTGATGCTCCCAATAGAACTTTGCTCCATGAAACAATCGGAGCAATCAAAGACACTAGATGGAACAACTCTCAGACAATTAAAGTGACTGGGGAAATCTGAGTAGGTTAAAGGTGCACTGCAAAAGGAACATGGAAAAAGGCAGGAATGTACCTCCATCAGGCGATTGCAAACGATGGCACAGAAGGAACAGCAAGGCCGCCCGCTTGGCATGATAGAAGCGATTCTACAGTAACCAAGCTTAGCTTCCTGTTCCTTGGGAATTTTAACTAGTGGGAGCGCCATTCTACGCTGGAATAAACTTTTATACAAAGATTCATAGTTACCTTATAGCATTATCTAGTTGACTATTGTCACAGCGATGACACTAAAATGAAGAATGAAGAAGATCACTGAGTATGCAGTATTTGCAATGGTGAGCTTCGAAAAAAGCTGTTAAAGCGAAGGCGAGATAGATGTGTCCTGGGTATAATTACCAAGCATTCTTGCTCGACATTCTCTTGAATTGCCTCTTCAATATCTTGCTCCGATTGGATGGTGCAATTCTCATTGATGTCCTTCACAACACCACTGTCTGACTTTGAGACAGCACTTCCTCTTCCTTTTTTAGCTACGTCGAGAAAGAGAGCAAAATATTAAAAAGGACACCAATATATTAATTACAGAACATAAATTTTTTATACATGTTCATAGGCTAGTGTTAACTGTTGCATTGGTAGAACTTGGTCATTCCGGAATAAAACTGCAATAGCACCTGCTAATAATGTGAGATTTTTCAAAGGCCTAAAATCTTAACAGCAAACCGATTTTTGTTGGTAAGAGATTTGATAAAATTGATAAAGCCAGCCAATGTATTGAGAGTAGACAGCCTTTACCATGTAGATGGGCCTTCCTTTTAACAATCTTAGTCTCACAAAAGCAATAAAGATGAACAGGAATATACTTACTAGTCAATGAAAAGCTATCATCTTTGTTAAGTTCAAATACATCTTCATATAGTCCACTATCAACGCTTCTACTACTGCTATTACAACTTTGCTTATCAATTTCTTTGTTATTGCTTTCTTCTTCACTGGAGTTCATCGTCAAAGTTGGGCTCTTGGAGTATTTTGCCCTGTTTTAAGAACATTAGATGAAGAAATGTAGTTTAACTTAGAGACAGCTATGCACAGCAAAACAATGATAAATGACAATGTCGCTACAAGTCAGTCCATGCCCGGAAGAAAGTGATTCAAGAACGTCAATTCTCACATGCGACCTTGTTTACGTGAGCGATTAGTCTTAATTATTTTGAATTGCGAGTGCGATCCAAGATTTGTGTATCCGAAACACAGAGTTTCTAATTGCTGAAGCATATCAAAGATCTCATGCAGGAACAAGTATCATAAAGCAGAGCTTTAATAGCAAAAGGTGAGTCACTTGCGACAACAAAGTTCCTACTTGGCATGTGCCATTGCACGGTGGAGAGTAAAATTGGTACGGGCGATTTTTCACTCGTACTTGGGATTTTGCATGCGTGTGGACACGCACACGTGCAATCTTACGTGTCTCCAGGTATGAACTGTACAAGGAGGCACTTTGAAAATTAGATTATGACATAAAGTACAATAATGAGATTAGTGGGCCTAAATATACATCCCTAAGAAATAGAATGAGACAGAATGTGATAGGACTTGCTGCAAGCTTCGCAACCATTTATGCAGGCAGAGGATGAAGCTCCTAAGCTAGAAATGGCTTTTTTTATCAATGTTCTCCTATCTTCAATCCTTTCGATGATTTGAAATCTGAAGGATGTTTTAAACTGCATGCATTTAGCATGGAAAACAGAATATTTGTTGGTGTGGGAGGAGGTGGCTTTTTGATATATTTTCCTAGTTAACCTTCTGCAAATAATGAATATGAAGTGAAAAAAAGAAGAAGAAAATAAATTCCAGTATCGTGACTAGAGCTAAGCTGTTCTTTTCTTTGCCTGCCACGAAAGTAAATGAAAACTTGCCGAGTAGGTGGCGTGAATGTTGTTGGGCGTAGGCTAAGATTTTGCAACAACATCATTCGTAATTGCTGTCCCTGATGAGATAGTGAAATCAGACACAATTATTTTCACAGGTTGTACTGAAAAGTTTCTTGACAGCTTTTGGCATTAACCTTCCGAAATACTTACCTCCTATTGCCTCCCGTTTGGTAGATGGCTTCCTCAGATACTGGTGCTTAGATATAAGCTTTATTTATTCCCTATTTCAAAAGTAGCGTGTACTAGTTAGACATATATATATATATATATTTATATACATATATATATATATTTATACATATATATATATATTTATACATATAAAGTATTTTAATGGTCTATCACTATCCTTTACAACTTTCAATATCATACCTCAAATATTCAACACTGTCCGCACTCTTAGCACTTGAAGCGCTAGCTGATCTTCGGCATGAAATCCCTCTTCCAACAACACTCACCTCCTCCTCATCCAGCCACAAGTCACTCGCACTGCCTATTGAGCTCTCCCTTGAAACGAAGGTTCCACCGCTTGCTTTCCTTTGAAGATCGTATTCATCTCTGTCATCAAAAACAGGAGACATTGATCGTGGTGTTGAATTCTGCACTGTGATTCGTGGTCTTACAATATTTGGAGATGAATGGAATTTATCCTTGTCATTTTCAGAGGCAAGTCTTTGCCGGTTATCGACAGCAGAGCCATTACGAATAGAGCGCCGATCGAAACTCGGACTAGTGCGACGGCCTCCTTCGCTTATAACACGAAGTCTATCTACAAGATATGTAACTCCGATTCCTTCATCACTGTTCTGAAGGGCATTTAAATCTACGGTTGCTTTTCTTGGGCTGCTGCGCACCTCTTCGGAGTGCCTCACAGTTAGCTCATCTTCGGCGCTGCGTATCCGCCTGTGGTTGTTGTTATGTGACTTGGGATTTGGCAATATTTCAATGTTTAGGTCCCTATTCCTCATTGATTTACCTAACGACGATTTAAGCTTGTGAGAGTCAACTGCTCCAGCACTTTTGGTCTTTCTTGTAACCGGGCTTTTCATGGTACTGCCCGAGGCTTTTGTCGTCTCATGAAAACTGACCGACCGAGCGGCTGGTTTGCCCTGGCTTTGTGTTTCTGTACATTGTTCAGTGAGCCCACTCTCGCAAGCCGAGCTATCTTGCTCGCCAGATTGATTTTTACTGCATTGAGCAAACTGATCTCTGTTCTCTTCTTGACTCTCTCTACCATTTTTCACTTCACCCTTTATAATCTCATTTTCTTCAGCCATGTCCCCCGTGGGTGTACATTCAGCACTTTTCGACTTTTTAGCATTCCCCTTTCTTCTTGATTTCATGACTACATTTTTTGTAGCTTCGTCATCAATTTTGTCCTCACTCCTATCTGAAGTTTCATCAAGAATACTGCCAGTACTTTGGCATTTCCTCAATTTTTGCTTAGGAACCCTTACTCCTTTGCTCCTTCGCAATTTTGTTGCATGTGACATTTTCCCGGAACCCGCAGACTTCTTCTTTGAAATGTATATATCACTTCCTGGTTCCTCCAATACAGTAGCTATACTTCCATTTTCCTTTCCCTTTTGACTCTCTTCGCTTGGCACGCAGGAATGCTGATCATTATTGAAAAAGACTTCATCATCATTGGAAGTAATAGGCTCAACTGCATTTTCAGTAACTACGGCCCTTGCGCTCTGTGTTGGCAGGGCGGAGGCGCTCATAGCAGTATCAGTGTCTGTAATTCTATTAGTCAGGTCCTCATTGCGTTGTTTCGGGTTTATGCTATGACTAAAAGAGTTACTATCATATGATATCTGCTCTTTGGAAAGTAGACCATCCTTCATCTTTGCTGGTGTATAAGACGACCCAATATCAAGTCCTCTAGCTGAAGTTCTGCTCGATAATTTAGAATAGCCTTGCTGATTAGTGTTATATTTTGAGTAGTAAGGACTCTCTCTATCTTCATAGCCTAAATTTTCCCTGTTTTCGGAAGCCCACGCCCTTCTCTGGCTATGAGGTCTTACTTCATCTGCTTCTAATTTCCTCAAAATAGGTGCCTCTTCATTAGCAGATTGAAATTCGTTATCAAAACTTCGAGAAAGTCTAGCGGAATCACCATTCGCGATAAAATTCATGGATTCCTTTCCACTGGACTCATTTTTCACTGCATTAGCATCGACTTTGAGAGGCATTTGAAAATCCTTTCTTGCTTGTAAGTAAGCTCCCTGTCTGATCCTTTGCAATGCATCGTTGTCTGAGATCCTATGGACAAGAGAAGGATGCTTTCTCTCACTTGAATTCCCTGACATGATAGGCCTTGGAATATTGCACCCAACAGGCCACGTTCTTCTCAAAACACTTTCTTCAGCCTCTGATCCTTGTTCTGAGTGAATTGACCTGTTTAGATAGTCTTCAAGGAATTGCTTATCATCGTTGCTGGACCAAGACGAAGGCATTTTCAGGCTTGAGTACTGTGCAGCACCTGCAAGCTGAGTGCTAGATCTTTGCACAATTTCCATAGTTAGCGATAGTGCTCTTTTGTCTAAAGGAGATAAGCTACTCAAGATGCTATCATTAGTTCTAGATTGCTCCCTACCATCACCATTTAACACGGAATTCTCTGGTCCTTTCGCTGTATAGCTGGGCTTCGAAACTGATGAATTGTCACTTAAATTAGTCCACCCACTATCAGAATAAGTCCTAATTAAGTCATTACTCCTCTCAGTAGCGTTTGGACCATGTTCCAAAACTGTCCTGTGGCCTAATGAGCTGGCCTCGAAGCCTCCCTGGTATGAATTTGATCGCGTGAATGAAGGAATTCTAGCGGGCAATTCATATTCCGGAGATGAAGTAGGTTTATCCTTTATGTCGCCGTATGATCCAGCGGTAGTGTACTGTCGACTGGACTGGAAAGCCGGTCTTTCAGCTGCATTGCCTAACATGTCATATTGCTTCAGCTTCGCTCTGGTGAGGTCATCACTGATTGACCTGTTATATATGCCATACTGGTCCATTATATATCTGGAGTTGGGAGGAAGGATGTTCTCGAGTGAGGTGTACAGCGTAGAAAGCAAAGGTTGCTGTACGTTATCTGTAAAAAAGCCAGTGGAGTAGCGTTGATAACGCTTGTTTGCATTAGGAACATCTTGGTACTGACCATTAAACTCTCTATAAGACATGTCTGCTAGAAATTCCTGCTCTGCTTCCTTTTTGCTTTTTTCAGATTGTTTCGATCTCTCTTGAAAAGATTTCTCTAACGATTCGACAGTAACAAAAGTAATGTTGTCAAAATCTTGCTCAGCTTCGAAACGCTTGATCTTGTCAGGCTTTTCAATGCTACCATTCCTTTCAAACTTGCATTGCTGCGTGTAATCTGGCAAGGTTTTCGAGTCAAGGCTCCTACTGAAACTAGAGTGTGTAGTTTTATCTAAATAGTGATTGCTGGAGCCAAAATCGCTATATTGTTCTGGCCTACTTTCCAAAAGTCTATCGTTAAGCAGGATTTCAGCTGCCCTATCGTCCTTGGCAACTGCTACTTCGTGCCTAGTCGATTTAGCAGTAGTTTGATTCACAAGTATGTCTTTTTTGTAATCGTCGCAAATTTCTTGAGCGTTTGGTTGTCCAAAAACTACTTCTTGATCACAACTTGCTAATTGATTAGTGACGGATGGTTGTTGATAATGTGTGGCAATGCCATCATATTTTGCATCTGTCCACCGATCGGTATTGCCACCAAGTCGCCGGTCTTCTATTCCGTTCTCCTGTCGTGTAGAAGTTGTTTGAATTTGCGAATCTTCTAATCTTGATGAACCTTGAGTTGGAGTCCTAATGAACACATCAGGTGGCGTCAACTGGCGCTTTCGTGCCTATGGAAATTATGGGAGAGTATTTACTACAGAAGAACAAACAGAAATGGAGAAAAATGACAGTAGTTTAGGATGCATTCCAATCTTCAAGCTGCTTAAAATCAAATGTCAAATTACAAAGACAAGGATTGGAGCAATAATTTTCCACGCTCAGGCTTATGTCTTTTCAAAAACACTTAATCCGTTAAACAGTAATAATTTAATTGCTACGTGATACTAGGAGATTTGTGGTAGCAAAAGACCTGTAAGCTATCTATTCAATTCATTTACATTCAAATCAAAAATTTTACACCGCAACTGGGAAGCTAGGTCATAGTCAAATCCTAACTACCCAAGCACGAAGTAATAACGCAAGCTTTATATAATAAAGCAAAATTTGACAGTGTCGGCGCCACAGGGGGGAACTGGGGGTATTCCGTCCTGCTCTCTTCAAGACTGTTTTTCTAGTTTGTCCCAATTAGAGGAGAAAGGGTTATAGGCAGGGTGAGAGACTGCTATCAACATGTGGCTCTCTTCTAGGACAGTCACTTACTTGAAATAAAATGAGCGTAGTCATCAAGGGGCTTGGGCTTTGAAAGGCCTGGCTTATTAAGGCCCCCCAGTCTATCGAAGCTGGCACCACCCATGGTACTCAGCTCTTGAAAAAGGAAAGAAAGCTCAATACCGGTTGCTTGAGGCCCAAGAAAATTGATTGGTTCGTATGCATAAAGATTATCAACTATCTGTGTGTAAAATGCCAGCTGTGTTGTGCTACTTTTGCTTTATCTTCAGCAATGTATTTTCTGTTTTGGGTGAAATTTATCATTACACGTTCTTTAATAAAAATTATGTTTATAAGAAACATGGAGCTGAAATGAGGCAATATTAAGAAATATTCAATATACATTGGTAGGCTGAGTTTCAAGTAATAACTTGAAAAGACTGTTTCTATTAGACAATATTTCATCAAACTATCGAGAAAATAGAACTGCAATCCATTACGCGCCTTGCAAAACCTGAAAATCCTTTTTCTTGCATCACAGTTGCCTCATCTGGGTTGCTGTTGTCATTAGAGGTCTTTAACATTTAAAAAAAATTTGAGGCTCGATTTATCGAAATGTTAAAAAACATCCAGGTTGAAGACAGAGAGTTTGCTTCTTTTAAAAAAAAGCACATGTTTTTATACACATTCAATGCACATTTTTACACCTTCCTCTCATGCGCATGTGCAAAACATAACTCGGAAAAACCTTTGTAAGCAAATCTTAAGAAAGCTTTGATGCCGAAATCGCGATAAAGCTAAATTAGTTCAATACAATGCTAGGAAGAATTTTCTTACTGAAAAGCTTTCATATTTGCTGGAAATCCATTGACTAATTCTGGCTAGCTGAAGTACTGTTGAAACTTTAAACGCTAATTGGAATATTATCTCCAGACAGTGCTTGTAAAAAGAGAAATTCTTGCATTGCATGGACTCTAGCTAAGTCCCCTTCGTATAATCAAACAGACTAGCTATTGTTATCAGGTCGTCTATCACCTTGATAAGAGACACCAACGTTAAACAGATGATGACGCCATGAGTGTAGGAATGCATTAATAGAAGTACAGTTTTCTTGAATTATCCTACACGTTTCTTTTTACAAGAAAACCATCATTTTGCCTGAGCCTCAATTTTCTTAACTTTCCCAAAATTGAGCCTGAGATTTTCTTAAATTTTTCTTAACTTTTCTGAAATAAACTGGCTAAAATGGGTTAAGCATTCGTTGTTAATACTGTATACTTGAATTCCATCTTTAGCATTTTGAATGTAATAACGACGAAATATCAATTTTTGGCCAATAAAAACACTAAATTTTTGGACTTGAGCCTCGTCATTTTCTTAAGATTTTCTTAAGATTTTGACCATTTGAGCCTCATTTTCTTATAAACTTTTTTCTTATCAAAAAACGGGTATAAAAGTGGTTTCAAATAGAAAATATCCTAAATAATGCACAATTCTTTATGAGAATAAAGTTTACAAGAATATCAAGGCTCGGAATCGCTGTAATGTAGGAAAGAATAAAGCAAGGCTCAATCTTCATCAACACTTATAGTTTGTGTGTAGTCGATTTATAGTACTGTGTGTAGATTAAGTTTTGAATTTCTATTACTCTGTTCCTCTTTTACTATGCTTTATGATGAAGTAAGATATCGATAAAGATTGGAGTATATTCTTTTTGTTTTCAGACGAAGTTTCACATTTGACACGTAAGAATAATGTTAGGCTCAACACCAGAAACTTTAAGAATATTGAGACCAAGCAAAAAGTTGGGATTTTTATAAAAACGTAGTGCGTATCTCAATGTTTTAAATATGAACGCAAATTGCATTCTCAAATTGGAAGCATTTATCAAAACTGTTATTCTATGGTTGGTAAATCCCATGAAAACCATCAACTGGTTAGGAGAACATGAAAATTTGCTTTAAAGAAGAGTATAAACAAAGCAACCGGAAATCTTTGTTGCATAGAAAATCTACCTGCACCAGAAAAGCTAATTTGCTCTCGAGAACGTTAACATATAATGTTTGTAAAACACGGCACTTTTGACATTTACCGATGCTTATTTTGCATTCCATAAAGTAAAATTGTTTGCAAGTTCTCATCGCACATAGCAACATTGTACAACAGAGAGTACTATTAGCTTCGGGAGAATTCCTTATTTCGATTTTGAGAAACTATTTCGCAATCATGAACCGTGAGAATGTCTCTTATGCTTTGTCGGAACAAAAACTTTTGTGAAACTGCAATGCCAGTTTAATAGAGAAATAATGCCCTACTGTAAGAGATTTGCTAGAAGTGATGTCAGAATAAATCCTGGGCTGATTTTTCCAATATGGAGTTCAAGAAGTCTGGCCTCTCGTATAGAGCTATAGGAGAAAGTTGCTAAATTCATTTTCAGGTTTAAAGATAGACGGAATATGGTCTACTTAAGCTAGAAGTCATCGCAGTTTCAAGCTCACTGTCTTTATTCACAAATACTGACTTTCCCAAAATTATTTTATTCAGGTATGAAAACTACTCTTTTGAGCTTGCACAGATTCATAACACCATTCAAATACCGAAGGCTTCTTCGTCACGTGACACGCGATGTTAGACTGAAGAAATTCTTCGCAAGTGGAGAAATGTTCTGCAAAATATGAGCATAAAAATCTCAGAAAAACCAACCTTTTGCCAGTTGACCTCACGAAAGAAACCATGTCCCTGGATATGAGCTACAGTGTATTGTTGTGCGTTCCAGTCGAGCAATACGCCTAGTAGACTTGCTGCATCTTCTGGAAGGCAAGACTGCAAAACTCTGAAACGGAATCAGATAGAAATTTATTCACCGGGCCATTGTCCAGAACGTTTTGAGTGATCAATAATGCATGACGCAAACCTAGCAGACATGCATTTGACTTTGTATTGTAAAATACTCTTGATAAATACCTATTGCTGGTTCACAGTCATGCTTTGAATCAAGCAAGTGCTTTGAATTCTTAATTGCGTTTTACCAATCATGGTCTACCACACCATTGTCTACTGATTAGCTCAAGACACTGAATATCAATACGAGGCACTGACAATACGAGGCTCGGCTAAGCAATGTTGAGATTGTGCAAGACGCTAGCATAGAGCTAAACGTTTTTATAAGAAACTATCATTTCGCCTGAGCTTCAATATTCTTAACATTTTTCAAAATTCAGCCTGAGATTTTCTTAAAATTTTCTTATCTTTTACTGATAAAAACTGGGCAAAATAGGTTAAAATTTCTTTGTTTATCTTGCATGCTCGAATTTTAATTCTGTTTTTAACATTTTGAATGTAATAATGACGTAACATCGATTTTTGGCCAATAAAAAAATTAATTTTGGAAATTGAGCCTTGTGACTTTATTAAGATCTCCTTAAGAGTTGGGCAATTTGAGCTTCATTTTCTTACCAACCTTTTTCATATAAAACACGTGTATTGTTACAGACAAAAAAGTTTCCCAAGTGATCTCAAAATGACTTGGTATAGCAAATGATATTGAAATACGAAAAATATTGATTAGAGATCTAAGTACACTCCAAATAAATTAGAAGACCCATGTAAATAAATAAGAACTAATATAAAAGAATTTTTAAGCTTAATTTAATTGTAAGATTGGTGGATTGCACAAAAGTTGAAGGAAAGAATGAACCGCAGATAGGTGAGATATACTGACAGTTAAGAGGCTCTTTGCGTATATATTTTGTTAGGACTATTATTGCTTAAGAAGAGATTGAACTAACTAAAGCCTTATGGCTAAACTTTGCAGAAGATAGGCTTTGAAATTATTCTAGATTGAGTACTATAACAGCATTCCAGCACTGAATAAAATAATTATTACATCATATAATTCTGAGAGAAAGAATATCAACCATTATTAATTTACCTCTTTTCGTAGTTAACAGCTCCATCATTTACATTGCCTCCAAAGAGAATAAATATGAGTTTCCCAAGATCTGCCCAATCTTTTGCAAGATCGTCTTCCTTAACATATGCGTCTCTATGATATGAGCAAATTCCTGCTTGCCTGCAATGTATGCATTCACGACTCAGCCAAAATTGTGCTTTTCTCAACTCCCTTTTCAACTGAACGTGGCCTGAGCTGTCAAGATACACGTGATCCAAGTCTATAAATCCATAGGTTTTGCACTCTGAGTGAAGTTGACTGACTGCCAGTAAAATTTCAGCAACTATGAACACGACCTCTTTTGCATGAAATGCGCGATGAACTTTTTGAAAGAGAGACAGCTTCCTATCCTCCTTCACATTATCCAGTAAAAAGTAGCTTTTCGATTTCGTCTGAAAGGAGTATCTGAAATGTAAGATGGAAAGCTTTGATCAACTTTCAAGCATCGAACTTGTTTCAAGTTGCCACAAATGTGCTTTTTTGTGGGGCCTAATTGCTTCTCTTTCATTTTAAGATTTCATTTAATATGCTATAAATAGGCTGTATATCTTCAACTTTTTCTGATAAGCTCTTCTTTATATTAATATTTCATAATTTTGTGGTATGTGTTTGATTTTAAAACTCGCAAATTCCATCGATGTGTTGTGGAAAAAATCATTATTGGGCTACCAAGGTACTATAGCATTTATCCTAAACTAATAAATACATTTTCGCAATTCACTCAGGATCATGAAAAAAGAGGAAAGGAAAATGCACCAAAATGCAAGGCCTCAAAGCAGCATGAATATCTGTCTACTCAAAAGACTTATTTCTATGCTGACAGACTAAATATTTGGCTGAAGGCGGTTGTGTTATGGCTACAAATTTTGTTCTATATGCCATCATTACACGGGTAGGAGGAGCTTGAGCATTTTAAACAGGCTATTGCACTTCTTTTTTCTCGATTATTTTAGATAGTAGATACTTAGGTGCATTGAGATGAATGGTATAGAGGGATTCTAGACACTGCAAGTTCAATACAACAACTGTGAAAAAGGCCTCATTGCTAAAATTCCATTGCGTGTAAGTGTTTCAAGAGGTATTTTTGAGTACACGCAGTATTTTCATTTACTAGATATTTTATGTAAATGTGTTTTATGCACGAGCACCTGCAATATGTTGTGATTCTCAAAATTTACCGAGCAGTTAGTGAGTTCAGCTGAATTGCAAATTTAGAAGGTGTCTCAGTCTTTGCATATGTGTACAGCCATAACGTGTAACCACAGAATTGTGGATAAGCTTTGTTTTTTCGAACGATAAAGATAAAACAGCACAGACTTGAGAGAATACTGTTTAGTTTTGCCTCTCAGATGACTTCACTATTTGGTGTTATTCTGTCGAGTTGAGCTATAAACTTTGTACCGTAAAAGAACTTCTAGTATCAGTTCAGAAACATGTAAACTCTTGCAGAAAATGGTTAAAAGTAGTTCAAAGTATGAAAAGAATATTACTTGGTCCAAAGAACAAAATTTTACGTAATGCAATTCAGCAAATTTTGTATGACATTTTGAACAAAAGGTAAACTTCATAGTAACTGTTCTTTACAACAGATCCGATCTTCCAAATTATTTGGGTTGCTTCCGTAGCAAGGGCATTGCTACTGAAATCATTTGCATCATGAAGAATGCTTTGTATCTACACAATCATATTCAATAATGCTGTCATTCAACACTACCTTTCCACCCTCACTACAAGCTATCACTAAAATGAACGATTAGCGGTGCTAACAAAGATGGAAGAGACTACATTAGGTAAGGCTACCCAATGCACTAGATAAGGTGTGACAGATGTTTGTTCGAAAGTTGCACTTCATATTACAAAAGTGACGTCTACAGTCCCCAGTCTTCAAAGCATACTGTCATCATCGCAAAATACAATCACTATCATCTTGATCAAAACACGAAAGCGAAATAAATGTATTAATTGAAAACAAGAGACGGGTAATTTCAAAGCAATAGAGAAAATTTTAATCACAATGAACTTCCATCCATATTCTCATTTTATTTGATTTGACGTCGTCGTTTACGTATGCAGCGAAAGTCAAAAGCTGAAAATAACAAACCCGACCGTTGTGTTGAATGTCAGCTGCTATTGGAAAATCATTCAAGGAAAATAACTTCATCTTTCAAAAATTTAGGCAGCTCCTATTGAAAATATACACTTTTACAAAATATCTAATTTTTCGATGGTCCTCAGTATTTTTCAATTGCTTTGGTTTCCAGCTTAAGCTATTCTCAAGCTATTCTTAAATGTCAAAGATAACTACACCTGAGAATCAAAGAATGCATTCAAATCTCGGTTGATGTCTTACTTCATCATAAAGCAAAATGAAAGCGGAGCAGAAAAATAAATATTCTATTGATAGTGCAAAAATTAATCTAAAAACAGCATAATGAATCGAATGCACAATACTCAAAGGCTTGATGAAGCTTGAGCCTTGCAATATTCTTAAATTATTCTTAAATTTCAGCGATTCTGAGCCTTAATAGTCTTGTAGAATTTATTCTTAAAACTGCGTAATTTGTCAAAAACATGCAGTAAATCATGACTGTTTTATCCTCAAGTACTTAGGAACTACTTAATGCAGCCTCCAGAGAAATTCAAAGGCCTAGTTATTGTCTTTGCTATTGTCTGTATCACAATTGCCTATTGTTGGCTTTATAGCCTTTGATCATTGTTGTCAGAAATATAATAATTAGCTTAATTTGCTTATTAGAAATCAGCTCTTTGAAAAACACTACCAACATACGTAAGCACCCAGTCATCACCTACTGCTCATTAGCTAAATTTTTTATCATGAAAAAGCAGGAAAAAAGGGAATTTGTTATGACCTTAGTAAAACAAATCTATTGAAAAGAAGAGAAAAGCACACTAGGAACTTTGCAACAGCAGCATATTGTGAGAACCATTTTCTGGCACAGTACCAGCGCAGCATTGGATGGCTTGCCAATTTACACGTCATCTCAGTTGCGAAACAAAATAAGTTTTAAGCCGCATGGAAGTGCTTTTTGTCTTTCAAAAAGGTCTACTTCATCTTTCTCCTGCATGAATGAGACTTGGAAACTAAAGAGACTGGTGTAGTCATTAAATTTCTGCTGTATTAGGGGTAAAGCTAGAATAATGTGTCTTTTAGATTGGGATCGGTCATTAAAACAAGATAAGAAGCCTATGGAAAAGAGAAGATTAGCGCTGGGGGTTGAACATATAACGTTAAATTAAACACTATATATTATTGTATATATGCGAGGTGGCTTAGTGGTTAGAGCGCATGCCTACCGTGTGGAAGGTCCACGGTTCGAGTCTGACACGATGATCTGACTGAATGCTCGCTCACTGTTCACCCTAGGAAAGGAACTGGCCACCCTACCTCACATGCCGATGGCTCGGAATAAGTGTACTCTCTAACAGGCGCTCCCTTACGTACGAGAGTATACGGGACTACCTTTTTCTTTGCTTATATTATAGTATATTATATTATATTACATTGCAACATATTACATTATTTAATGTTATATTACTTCATTATATCAAGTCACATCATGTCATACTTTCCTCATCTAAAAATTTTCTTTACCCAACCATTTTGCTTTCGGTCCTAACCCCGGTTATAGATAATGACAGGCCCCGAAATTAGTATTTGAAAAATACTCAGCTTTTCTACAATACTTGTAGAATTCAGTACCAGCGTCCCTGATTTTCTTAAAAAGCCGCAAATGCTGCAACATTTATCTGCTGTTTTGTGAATTAAGTAGTGAAGAAAATTTAATTACTTCATTGATAGATGAGAGAGCTACGCCTTGTACCAAAAAGCTGTGTGCTTTGTTCAATCAAATATGCACTTGATATTAAGTAAATTTACTAAAACTCTCTGAAAATATTGCTTCTTAGATTTAAGTTTGAAAAGCATTTCCAAGCTACGATAATCTTCAAAGCATCTGGTTTCAACGGATTAGAGTTTCATTTCAAAAATTCAGATAAATCTCAGAACCATGAATTTGCAGACTAAGACCTTTTTTACACGATAAAAATTAAACGGTTCCATCTTTTAAAGGATTCTAAAACTACTAGGAACAGCTTTGAGTATACACGAGAGGTAATGAAACAGACATGGATGCCTGTAGCAAGGGGGCTATAGAATTGATCACTCTAAGCTACTGCTAACGGGGGTACTCTCAAATGCCAAGTAAATTGGGGCCCTAATAAACAGGGTGGTCGGAAAAAATTTCAAAATTTACTAAATGTGGGGTCAAAGTAAACAGGGGGTCGGAATTTGAGACACGGCTTTAAAATGATTATAAAACAGAAGAAATAACAAAAAAGCAGGTTGTCATGAAGCATAAAGCTAACATATAAACAGGAGCATGCCATTTTGCCTTGAAAAATGGGCGTGAATAGTACTAAGAAAAAAAGAAATAAAAAGATGAGTTTGCAAAAAACATCTATTTCTTAAAAATTAATTGACGGGTAGGGTCCTAATATGGTCCGGGGGTTGGAATAAATTCGAAAAATTAATAAGCGGAGGGAGATTTATTTGGCACCTGAGAGTACGTGGGAGATGTGCTCTTTTGAGTAGATAAATTCATTTTCACCACAAAAGTATCAGTTGCGCAACTAGGGATAGTCATTGGGTCTAAACCTCTGCTCTTTTCAGCACGAGAACGAAAGTGCCCTTTTTGTAATGCGCTCTTTGTATCAAAAAAGGCTTTTTCTTTAGACTGAAAGTCGTGATTCCAAACATTTTCTGGGGGTTTCACGCCCTGTAGTGTGGGAAATTTACTGGTATGGCTACTTTTAAAGTGCACCGATCCTCATTTTAATCTCTTTCACGGTAGTGAAGGAAAAATTTTTCTTTATTACTGTGAAAAAGATTGAAATGAGGATCGCTGGACTTTAAAAGTAGCCATAGCAGTAAATTTCCCACACTATTTCCTCTGTTTATGAATCTGCAAAACAGTATTCAAAGGCCGCACCTTCTTTAAAAAGTTTTAGTGTGCCATTTTTCGTGGATTGAAACCCACCCTTGAAAATTGCTAGTTGTACGCCTGGATATAAATGATATAACAAAAAATACATCTTTGGTGACCTGTGGATTGATCTTCTCCCATTTGTTTTTCATGTGCAGGTGCTACTATTTTTATTATTAATTCTTTTATTTAAAGTTGGTTAAATGTATATAGCTAAAAGCTAATTAACGCCAACATTAAAGCACTAGCTGAACCAATAGCCTACGTTGCTATAGCCGAACCAATAGCAGACTGTGGCTGTTCCCAGGAACACCAACTAATAAAAGCATTCCGGGGAACAGCTTCAGTCTGCTAGTCAGGCTCTATTGGTTCAGCTATTGAACGGCTTTCTATAGTTTGCCTGTGAATGAGCGGAATTACATGGAAAGGATAGGAAAAGAGGTGATTTTGATATGGTGCAAATGATACCTAGAAATTCATTAGTTTCTTCCTCTAGGTCGGCCATACCTATCAGGCCCATCTTTATTATCTAAATGCCTGAGCCTCTAAAAGATGTTCTGCCAAGTCTTCAGACATGTAGTGAATGCGTCCCAGTTCCCTTACCCCCTGTTTCCCGGACTCCCGATAACCTTGATGCTCCACTCCCAATTCCTGATTTCTGACAATAATTCTCAAAGAAATGCTGCTTCTTGCTGTCGCCAGTACCCGATTCCCGCTCGAAAAACTTGCCGTTTCCGAATCCAGCCTCTCGAGAATCGTATTTCTACCGTTTTCAGAAATACGATTCTCGCTCTCCGAAAAACATAATTGCTCTCCTCCTCCATGTCAATATTAGCGCAATTTCCTATTCTTTGAAAAATAAAGTTTTCTAAGTGTTTGTTTCTGTAATTTTACTATAAACTTTCTCTTATTGCCGAAAATGAAAGCGAATGAAAGTATGTACTGATTTTGGCACCAACTTTGACAAAAACAAAGTACTGCGTATGCTCCATCTCTCCTCTGGCAACTTCAGAAGCAGCGCTTCACCAGGAAACGTTCTACCGTATTTTCTCAAATAGAAGCCACCGTCGAATAAAAGCCGCGTTTAGGAACAATAATGGAGTACGAATAAAAGCCGTATTTTGACGAAAAAAGGATTAGAAGCCGCCCTCAAATAGAAACCGCGATTAAGAACAATAATGGAGTAGCTGCACTTCACACTTTCCTAACACTTTCTTTTGCTTGTTTCTGCCATTGTGACAACACCAAAAAGTTTAAAAAGCTGATAAATGTCAATTTCAAATACTTAAAGCAGTATGAAGCAATTCGAATGCAATGCAGTTGGTTAACGAATGCTCTGCAATGACTGAAAAAGTGAATAGAAGCCTCCTTCGAATACAGGCCGCGCTCAGATAGGAGTCGCAATTTTATAAAATAAACTAACTGAAGCCGCGGCTTCTATTCGATAAAATACGGCATTTCATCCAAGGAAAATACGGTCAAAAAGTGAAAAAAGTTATTAAATATAACAATGTTGATTATGATTAAGATGACGAGAAAAAGAGACATTTTCACATTGCCGATGTTCAATTCATAATTCATAGGCTTCATGAGAAACTTTATTCCATTGATGTGACTCCCAAAATCAAAATATGATAAATTCTTTGATTAAAGTTACGTATTCACTGTAGTTAATACAGAGCTAATGTAGGCCAACTATTTACAAGATGATTGTAAACGTGACTGCATGAAAACTATAAAGCACCTAGTCCATCAATAAGTCTTGCAAATCCAACTTCAATTGCATTTCGCTGGCTTAAAATCCTTTTGAAAGCTTTCAAAGAGGTTGAAGTTTTGACTTTCCAAAGGGAAATATTAAATTGCGTGACATAAGGTCATCTTCCAATGCGGAGGACTTAATCACAGTCTCCTTTTGTCAATCGTCTATATTGTTTTACAGCGATGGATTCACGTAAGAAAAAAAGTCGGAACAGCTATAAGTATGGTTCTTAAGTCTAGGATTTAAAGAATCTTAAGTTTTCAACTGTTTATACGATCTATCTCAAAATACTGTTGCTTACCTGAGATTAACTGCAAACGGAATGTTAAAGGCTTCAACAACCAAAGATGGATTACACTGTCTCTTTTCTTCGCCTCTCTTTGGTATGACGTACATTGAAAGAGGCTCGTTTGTGGCCTTGTGAAGCACATTGTACACTTTCGCCTCACTGGAGCCACCAGCAAACTGTAATTAGAAATTGAAAATGAATAAATCCAATTAATTGTTTATTACTTGCTCTGTAAAATTCCAATATCGCGCTGTAGCAGCAATAAAAGCAAGTAAGTGTTTATGATAGGAAGCTGGTGCTTTGAAATTACTGGTACTCTGTAAATTGATTTCCCAATAAATGTCTGAAATTTTCAACGTGTTTTGAAGTAACATGAACCGACATAGAATATGATTTGTTAAAATCTGATGGTGTGCACACATTTCGCATTGGTTGTTGATCTCTTGTTTTTAAGGCGCATGAAAGAGGGTGCAGATGTGCGATAATTTCTTAAGATTTTCAACCAGTCCATAATACGATGTTTTGAATAATCGTACAGTACATGCTGCAAGGGTAAGCCACTAGCAGGAGCAGACTCACTGGTAGGGCCATTCGTGGGGATACCCCAAGGGCCGGCTCGAGGAGTTTCGACAGCTTTAACTTCTGAATATGGAGAACTTCACAATGTATTTATGAAAGAACTGATATTTCAACTGTGGAGTTATCAGAAACTTGCAGCTTTCTTCGCTATCTCTGTCCACTGATTCACGCCTTCTAGAATTCATGGGACGCCCCCAGTTAGTGCAGCGTTCGTCAAATGTTGGGCGAGCCCCCCTTGGGGGGTGTGATGCGATGCTAGGGGACGCGTATGAACTCACGAAACAGCTATACTTTTACGATTTTTATAGATAATGATCTTATTATAGTCAGTGAGGGCAGCAAAATTTTTTCTCTTTCATGAAGGGGCTTTGCAAATAACCGAGAAGCATTGAATTAATAGTAATGCTTCAATACACACCCTACTTACTTCTTTATCTATCGGGTTGTTTGGGCAAGCTTACATATCAAAACCTGATCAAGCAAAGTCCTATAATCGAAGACTGATGGAAGAAAACCTATCTATTAGACTACGGTCTCACGCATCTTAGGCGTAGAAATCTATTAACTCCTATTCAGACTGTACAAAGAGCGACAATTATTTACTGTGACATGTGGCTTTACAATCAATTAAGACAGTATTTTACAAACATTAACTCTGATTACAGAACATAAGGAAACAAGGAAAAACATGCTTCGGCAAGTGTCGCAAATTACGATCACTATTGATGTAACCGACCTTAACAAAAGGATAGAGACGTCATCTGCTAGCCCCTCCCCTTAGCTGGTGGAACTGAAATGTCGCGGTTCACCCAACCGGCTGTAATCAGAAAGGGAGTGTCCTTTATTTCTGTTCTGAAGGGTGGAGACTGTCTCTAAAAGATAGTCTATCAATGAACAACATGTAAATCTTGCTTGGAAGTGCAGTCTTGATTTGACGTTAGATTTTGTCTTGTCTAAAGGAGTGTGCCTGAAGTAGCGATGTGGAGTTTTACAGCCCACCCACCACTCAAACGTCCTTTAGCCCGCCACTGCTTGTCAAGCAATTTGCTGTTTTACTAGGTATCAGTAAAATCAAGCAAAAAGCATTGAGTAGTTGAAGTATTTTATGGAAAATTTATTCCAAGACATCACTCTCTAATAAAGTGGATAGCATTTTGCTAATTATTTTGTATGCCATGACTGATCGATCAAATCGGATGATATTTTCGATGCTCAGCAAGTCACACTTTCAAATATATTGATGATATTGAAGGATTCCTTAATTTCAGGAGGAGATAAATTGCTTTCTATTGGTGGCCTATTCCAGTGCAAGCTTTCATCAAACAACCAAAATTGTCAGTATTCAAGATATGGTGTCTTCCGAGGCCTTTTAGCGTTATCATTACCTTTTAGCTTGTGTTTCATTTTAAGCAATATATTTCAGCAAAGAAAAACTGTATGTTTCAATTTTAAATACAATCTATTTCTCTTTTCTCAACTGAAGAGAATGTGTATCTGATAAAAGGTATTTATTCTGTTCTTCAACCATTTGAACAAAGCGTGTATTTGTTAAATATTCATGCATATTTGCCGTTCAACTTTACATTTCTTTGCGAATATTTCAATTAATTCTTTGCTATCTTTACAATCACTTGCGGCTTTTTGTTTCTAGGTAACTAGAAACTAAGAATAATGGATTCTATTGCTTTATCAAGCATATCATACCACCCTGACTAGACTAGACGAAAACAGTTTCTATAATTCCCAGAAACAACCACAATCAACAATGGGAAGCTTATTGTACTTCCACACGTTCATTTTCTCCATGGAGTCAGCTTACAAGCAACCTAGTACTAGCAGCCCTAAAATTTAAGAAATTTTTTAGAAATAGAAGGAAGGAGCTAAGAAACTTTAGAAAAATAGCGCATTAAAATCGTAGCCTGGTTCATGGTAAAGCTGAACTAAGAACAATGTGAACAAGACATTGCCTTTGATAGTGAAGGTTAGGTGACCTCCTGCCATTCTTCTACTTATTGGTTAGGTAACCCCCTTCAATTGTTTTTCTTAAAATTCTTTCGCAGCAATGCAAAATGCAGTAATGCAGGAGAGGTAGGGTGGCCAGTTCCGTTCCTCGCCGCCTTTATCTCCCCAGTGTTGCCACCAGGTGCCCATTGACTGCTGGGTGAACAGTGAGCGAGCGTTCAGACAGGGGATCGAGTCGGGCTCGAACAGTAGACCTTCCGCATTGGAGGCATGCTCTCTAACCACTATGCCACCTCGCCCATCAAGACGCTTAAAGATACTTTTGGAACTAAATTATCGCTAAAAATTAAGAAACTTTTGCTGCTGTCTTGAATCAGCGTGTTTCCAACAAACAGAGTTTTGTTGTAAAGTATTCTGAATTATGCATAGTATGTAAATATATACACTTTCTCATAAATGTACGAGTACATGAATACATACATATATATATATATATATATATATATATATATATATATGTATGTATATATATATATTTATGTTAAATATATATAGCATAAATATATATTATATATATATATGTTTATTTATTTATTTATGCAAAACTTCATATTGACAAAAGCTACAAGAATTGCTGCTGCTAGTGACAGCAACTATACAACAAATCCAAACAATTTTTTTATAAAGTATTGCTAAAGGAGGTGCTCTCTCTCCTCGATTGGTTACCTACTTAGAGAGTTCCTCCTTAAAACATTCCCCACCATACACTTTCTTTTCCATGTAGCTTCCTTTTTATCTTGTATTTGGTATTTAGTTTGTCTGTAATTTCTCTTTTATATGTATATGTAGTATTAATTGAAGGTGTGTATAATGGAATTCTAAAGTATGAAACTGAACTATTCACACATCTATTGGTATCAACACTTTAATGCCGAGAATCAATGAAAGAATGACGGAAACAGAAAGTGGTACTGGCACTACAATGAAGGTTCCATTTTCGTACTGCTGTCTTTCAGAATTTAAGTTGTATCGAAATACACTTTGATTCAAATTAGACATATGAAATACAATAAAGTCTTCTATAAACAAATATCTTTAGGCGTTAACTAAATGCAAAACAGAAGAGACCTGTAGAGAGTAGGGGCAGGGGGCATTGCTCCAATAATTCCCCAAGGATGTATAAAAAGATGTATAAACAAAGAAGTAAAGAAGATTCTGCACCCATGTACCCTCAAAATCCTGTTTAGGTGTTTATGGTATTAAAAATGAAGCGGTTTTCTTTATTTACATTGCAAGTCTTGCGTAATCCAAATGTTCCTTCAAGCCAAAAAATTAAAGCAAATAATGAAAAAGTTGGTTTCAAACATAAATAGTTGTTTTGCAAAATTCAAAGGTACTAATATACGGTTTGATCAGAATTAACCGGAGAAAATGCACTTCTTAAGCGCCTTTCTGGTTCTAAAATTCTAGCAGTTTCTCTTCTCGGACGACGAACACCCAACTGATAATTAGAACAATCCGAGCATGAAACTGTAGAATAACCCTAAACTAATGTTTAAATAAAGACAAACAAACGAAAAAATAACTGTTCAATCACTTACCGAAAGGATTTCAAAACAGTCTGCTCCGTGTCGATATTCTGTTGTCATGACAAAGCTTTGCAACTGCTCATGGCTTCCGCAATTGTGCTGGATGTTATACCGAATCACGTTGCTTGCTGGAATTTCTCTTTCGAGCTGTCATCTTTGGACTACAAGATAAAACTAGGCAATTTAGAGTCTGTGGAACCTTGCCCTCTCCGCTACTCCGTATCATGCATATTAGTCTCTCGGTGAATCCTGGTCATATATTTGGATAAAGAAATATAATACACGTGTTACCAGCTTAATTCTAGTCATTATGTTCGACTCAAACATTGTTAAAGAACAATTTCTAAACATTCAATAGGACATTCAATAAACACAATTCTCCAGTCAATATTTAACAAAAATGGCTATTTCATCTACAGGCTCAATGCTCGTGATAATTTTACACCAGGGGCTTCTAAGTTGCCAGTTAGCGAGAGATGCGCATGTCTGCACTCGTTCAGTGACGTACACGAATCAATCAGGCTGGATGAAGGTTCTTCAAAAATGGCGGCTCAAGACAATTGAATGGATTTTGAATGTCATGGGTAATCCAGAAGTGCATCCAACCACAGACAGAGGATGAAAGGTCTTCATGTCACAGATCACAGAAATGCTCAACTGGCTATTTGTCAACTTCGCCACAAAACCTTTGAATGACTGGTGCTGAAAGGCGCTCATGATAGTAGCTTGTTTGCAAGATGAAAAACCAAGAGTTAAATGTAACAGTTTCATGTACCAAAGTATCTTGTTAAAGTTCACAATAGAAGTTTTTCTTGTTTGAATATCAGCACGAAAGGACCTATCCAATCTGACGCAAAACTTTAACTGTTATGAAATGTTTTGAAAGCTAATCATGACTAATTTATCGTGCTTCATGACACAAAAAAGTAATAATTTTTCTTTTTTGTTGCTCTGTTTAGTCCAAGTCAGCTTCTCTTTGAACTATGCGCTTCTAAGTATTAACTGAACCATTGCAAAGCCGATACATACGGTGGTCGATAAAAGTTCTTCATTAAAAATGAATATACAAGACAAAATGATCTTGCTCTCTTTGTTACTCTGTTTAGTCCGAGTCAACTTTTCCTTGCTCCATTCGCTTTTAATCATCAACGGATACATGCGGCAGTCGATAAAAGTTCTTCAAAGATTATATTGCATCTATATTCGTTACTTGATTTATATATTCGTTTTCCTGGTGTATTTTTTGCAATATTTTCTGCTCCATGACATAAAAGGAATCCACAAGGAAGCAAAATGAATGGGGTCAGAAGTGAGCATGTTATGGGACCACGATTAAAATAATGGGATATCAAATGAAGTAGAACAAGCAAGGCTAACATAGCATGGCTTCTAAGGTGCATTTAATGTACTTAGGCCCGAGGATCTTCGGCGTGCACTAAGCTCTTTTTTCAGCGTTGAGTGTGAAAGCTAATGGAAAAAATTCCACTGTGTGTAATTGTTGAGTAGCTAGCTTGTGAAGCTAGATGGAATGCGAATTGTTTGTTGTTGACTTGGATTGATGTACGACAACTGTATTTTTCATTGTTCAGCTCTATGCATCATTAAATGTTGGAGATTTTTCCAGATTCTACCGTTGCTAGAGCTCGGGTGAGACTAGCTTGAATTGTTGGAACTTCCAGCAGAATGCGAAAGACTTGGCAACTATGTACCTGGCAAGGAAGGTAACATGTGGATGGAATTTGAATGACTTGACGGCCTAAGACCAGAGAGAGGTATTGCATACACTTTATAAAGAATAAAGTTTGGAAGAAGGTTAAGGCTCAGAATCCCTGTAATTTAAGAATAACTTAAGTATAATACAAAACTTAAACTTCATCAAGACTTTTAATTTTTGTGTATACGAGATATAGTGACTTCTGTAGATTAACATTGGCACCATCGATTATTCTGTTATTCTGTTTCATTTTTGTCTTTCTCTATGATGAAGTAAGATACCAACAAAGATTTGAACGTATTCCTTTGATTTTAAGACGAAGTTGCGTTTTTGAAACTAAAGAGTAATTTTAAAATAATCTTAGGCTCAAACCAGAAAAATTTGATAATATCGGGGTTCAGCAAAAAGCTGGGTAGTCTTGTAAAAAGATTTTGCATTTTGAAATGATTTGAAAGGTGGTACAGCGGTAATGATCACTGAACACGGAGACAGGGGTGGCCCCAGCTATCACAGAGTGGGGGGACTCTGGGTGCCGCGCCCTAAAATTACAACGTAATTCAGTTACTACATTCATTTCAAAATCTTGCTAGAAGTCTTTCACCACATCCCTGACATTTTCTCATTGAATTTTCATGAATTAGATCATTGATCTTAGCTCCACTGCGTGGAGAAGACTCTCTATAGAAATAGTGACCCTCTATAGAAATAGCGACCCTCTATAGGAATAGTGACCCTAACAAAGATAAAGCTGGGAAGAAGAATTTCAATCAACTCAGTTTCTAAATATTCGATTCGTCATCATGAAATGGGAGTGCATGCTCTTTATTTAGCCTCTCTACCACTCAGTCTCATTTCATCACAATCAACGCAAGAACAATACAATGCAGAAAATCAATTCTGAAGCAGTGCATAACAATTTCTTACCAATTATAACTGTACTTTAAATGGGGTCATAATTCAAAATGTAATCAAGGATATTTCCTATAGAATTGCATCATACAACGTTGGTTTATCCCAGTTTTGTGGTGAAATTCTCACAAGACCAACGTGAATAAGTACGATAATAGTCAACATTGGCTTCTCCCTCAAACTCTTTATCCTACAAGCAACATATTAACTCGAAAACACAAAACTCTAAGTCTTGTGCCTTGCATTATTCTTAAATTATTGTCAAATTTCAGCGATTCTGAGCCTCACTATTCTTACACATAACATTTCAAAAGAAAATTACTCATTTCATTTTTATAGCAACAGTTAGTTCTCATGAAATTAAAAATTACTTTTTTCAGATTTAGACCTTTTAAAAATATAGACTAGGCCGCTTGCATATACCGTTCTCGAAGTGCTAGCAAATTTGTCTGTTTTAAATGGCTCATTGGTCTTATAATGTTGGTTTACATTCACATTCACAGAATTACAAGCTCCTCTAAGAAGTAAATCTTCTACAAGTAAACATTTTTTAAATTATCAACGCAAAATCTCACCTGTCACTAAAATCTTGTAGCATCCTGCATCGGCTGTTTAATAATAGAGAACACCAACCTGGAAAGTCGGATAATTCAAAAGAAATATGCTATGAATAAACAGCGCGTGGGCACTAAAGTTGTGTGAGGGAGCGAACAAAAACAACTTCAAGTCGTAAAATTATTCTTCTTTATGCAAGAAAATGACAGAACTATGCAAAAATTGTAAAGTGAGTTTTTTAACAATAATGCGAGAAATCTCGTGTGAGAGTTTATCAGCAAATTTAAATACCAGAAGCGTTGAAGGATGGAAGAAGGGACAATCGTTGAGAAACTAGTAAGATAAAAGTCTGTGAAATACAATTTCAGATCAAAAGTACTAAAGCTAACACGCTCTTGGCTGAAATAGCCAGAAGTCTTAGGCCAAAGCAATTACTAACGAATCGAATAACAGTATACCCAAACTTCTTTACGAGTCTCAATATCTATAAATTTTTCTGATTTTGAGCCTATTATTCTTAAATTATTTTCAAATACCAAAGGTGTAACTTCTCCTAAAAATCTAAAAGATATAGTCCAATCTTTGTTGATAGTTTGCTACATCAAAAAGCTAAGCAAAGGGCCATATTTTGTATCGACAATTCAAAAGCACATCTGAAAGCAATGTTAGAATTGTGATACAAAAACTTGCTGTGTGCGGGAAACACATATAAAAGATTTTTGTCACTAATGACGATCTTCAATATCAAAAATGCTAGAAATTATTTTTCGTCGCTGACGACAGAAGACAAGATCTCTGTTGCTCTGAAGCTGTGTGTGCTAGGCTTTATGTCTTGATGAGGCTTGAGCCTTGTATTGTTCCTAGATTATTCATAAATTATGAAAAGAGTGTAGCCTGGAAAAATAACGGGAGTTCAATAAATATGAATTTAGCAAGCAAGATGCATGCAGGCAGTGGATTGGGAACGGGGGCATTGCCTCCATAGCTAACTTATGCTGCATATGCAGAAACGCTGGGGTGAGGATGCTGGGACGAGTGGTGATTTCCTATTGGGCGTGGAAAGTGGGTGTCAGGGGGCAAAGTCCGCTAAAATTATCAAAAGTACGTTTTTATATTGCAATAAATCTCCTTTTTGAATATCAAGATGCATCCTATCTTAGATAGGATAGTCTACTCATTGTATGGCATCATATACAAGAAAAAAGTAAGAAGGGGGCTGCATCTCCCAGCCCCTGCGGCTCCAGCTTGTCTGATATAGAGGTTTCTGAAACCTCGTTATCAGGCAACCGTATTTTTATTTACATGCCCCTCTCTCCCTCCCTCATACGATCCTGAAATGTCACAAATAATTAGGAGAATGTGGAGCGTAGCAAGAATCAACGCATTGTCAGTTGTCCATAATCGCTAAACGGTAGGTTTGGATGCTCAAATGGAAGTTCTGGATATCTTACGTTTGAAAACTTAAAAATCCTCCTGCTATGGCTATAGGGGACCTACATCTCGTTATTTTTGTTCTTCTTAGTAGGCTCCTCTTCAAGAATTTTGCGCCCATTTTTCCTTTCTATATTGATCTCTATCTTCATTTAAACATAGTGACATTATCTTGTTGTGCTAAAGTTTGTAACCGGAGTGATGGCCCAGTGGTAGAGCGTCTGCCCCACAACCGGTACGTCGTAGGTTCTAGCCCCGGCCGAGTCATACCAAAGACTTTAAAAATGGTACGCACTGCCTTCTCGTTGCGGAGCTACCAGTGGACCAGCCCCCCTGCTGTAGCTTTCATTGCATTCGCAGACGCGTGGCCTAGGGCTATAGAAACGGAGATAGGCGGCGCCCTGTGCGCCATTGGGAGCAGGAAAGGACTTTGACTTTGACTTTTTGACTAAAGTTTATACTTACATGTTGTATTAATGTAGAATTTAAATTATATTACATCAAAGTTAAATCAAATCAATGGTTCCTTATAGGTTTCCAAGTCTTCTCTTCGGAATGCAGAACGAGTGCATCATTAGTAGCTTATGCTGTTGTACTTTTCTGTAACTAGATAACCCTTGATCTCCAAGTCAACTTTCATTTATTGCCAACCCAATTCTAGTATTTGAATCCAAAGTATAATGTATGTGGAATATGTATGCAAACAGTAACGTAAATTTCATTTTGCTCGATCTTTATAGTTCGAATTATGATAGCACGAGAAAATCTTGTTGAGCGGACCTATGACTTCTCCTTAGAACAAACTTTGCATATATCGAAATCTGTAGCTCAAAACACCAACTACTGAGAATAAATCTCATGACCATCTTCGCAGAATTTTAAAATAATCTCTGCTAACTTGAAAAAATTCAGTGATAACTTGTGAATAAGTCCATGAACTTATCATAGAACAGAAACATGGAAGCCTTTCTACACATACACGTTCTATAAAACAACGTTGAGTAAAATTCTGGGACAGTTGGTCTTTTGTGGTTGGCTAGAAGCAGGTATGCCTCCAGCCAGGCTATACTGATAAAGTGTATGACATTTTGAAATTACCGTTCAAATGCTGTAGTTCAGAGCAAACAGTGCAGTACTCTAGCATGAAAACAGGATGCTTTCTTGTTACTTTATGCTACTATCTTAACTGATTCGCGATAGTGATGGTGGTTTGCACCTGTAACAGAGAGTCTTCCCTCAACTCGAATTTTGCATAACTTGAACAAATTTATCGGTTCCGAGTTGTTCGAGTTATGCAGTCCACCAAATATGCATCTATTCAGATATACATGTACAGAGACATTATGAACAAATACATACACAGAAAGAAAAATGATAGCGAGAGTGAATGAGGTGTAGAGTGGGAGATAGAGAGCCATCGTAGACTGGGG
>WIPJ01002864.1:91636-101646 GCA_018155075.1 Cassiopea andromeda | reverse complement strand
TATATATATATATATATATATATATATATATATATATATATATATATATATATTTATATATTTATATATATATATACATGCATGCTTATAAACATGCATACATATACATATACACATAAACATGTAAATGTACTTGTACGTTATAAAACTCAATGTTCAAGGCACTATGCGCTTGTTCAATAATGGAAAAAAGTAAAGTGGTAAATTCAATAGCAATGAATCCAAGTGTTCGTACGATAGTACTATGTCTTTCAAATAACTGACAGAAAATGCAGGAGAAAGTCTAAACTATTTGGTAAATGGCATACATGTGCGAGTAATTTAGTTTAACAGCATTGCGTAGAAATATACAAATAAATAGAATAGCCCAAATTAGTCTGGATGGAGTTGAAATAGGGCTGCTATCCATACACTCTAGTGTCTCTAATAGACGCCCCCTCGTTTATTAATTTTAGGAGAATTTACCTTCTCCTCCCCCCTGTTGTTACAAACACCCCCTTCTATTAAATTTTACAAATCGATCATGATCAAACCACGCAGAAAATTAAATCATCTTTTAATAAAACAATTTAGCAGCATGAACCAGCTTCTCCTAGTACTCCTTTTTTATTGAAAAGCTGACGACAACCACACCCCCTTCTATTCGCACCCACCTTCTATTAAAAACACTAGAGTAAGGCATTGATAGTTTAAACCTCGCTTTCAAGCCAGTCAATCACCTGTCATGTCTATTGTGTGTATTGTACATATAGTAGAATGATAGTTTGCAAGGTAGTGAATTTCGAGTTGATTTCGACTGTGAATAAGATTGGTGTTAAGAAGACTTACCTCAGGGTGAAAGAAGATTTCAGGACCAAGGAAACGTTCATAGCCAACATCTACTAAAAAGCTCTAAAATAGAAAACCATTGAAGTAATACACAGGATTATTGAAACCACGCAATTATTGAAGTCATTTTATTTTGCTGAAACCAATTTGTCTTGTACAAAAAGAAAATAGCACGCATGAGACAAGAGATGTTTAATTAAACAGCCCCTAAAATATTCATTGGAGAACAGTGCTTTATGAATATACACAACCCTTTTGAAGACGAGGGCAATCTATGTGCAGTATATTTCTAGAATATTGTTAACCTGATTAAAATGTATAGAGGTTCCTAAGTAGGACTATAGAGGTTCCTGAGTAGGACTTAGTAGGAAATACTTCAAGGAAAACAGAAAACTGATGACATTTACATAGTTTTAAGAAGGCACTATAACTGCCAGTTTTATCCTGAGCATGATAAGATTCCATGTGTAATAGTCGTTTTATTATGCAGAAACCAAATTTTCCTGTACCATACAGGCAGATATAGCACATAAGGTATGAAATGCCTAATAGAAGAATCCTTAAAATCTTCACGAGTAAAATTCTGTCCTATGAAAACGCATCAAGCCTTCGAAGAGGAACGCAATTTGTTTGCAGCAAATTTCTAGAGTATTCTTAACTTGGTCAGAAATTATTGAAGATCCTACTTCATGGACTACATCAAATTAACAAAATTTACTTTAAGGCATATAAATCATTATATCTCCAAGCCTGAAGTTATTATATTTAGAATTATATTGTGGTCAAATGACATCGGCTTCATTTATAGCCAAAGCAAAGGCAGGTATTTATCGAAAAAGCTCTTGGAACTTTGCTACAAACACCCTTTTCCCATGAGTACCAAATAAGGCAACTTCTTCTCAATTTAATGTCTCCTGCGCATCCATCACTTCAGCAAAAATTTCATTTTGCACCCCTCATTCCTATGTAACGGCCCTGTTAACGCAAATCACGTTTTCTTCAACTTCGAAGTGCCACAAGAGTGAATATTACTAGGATGAGTTATGGTTGTTTAGAGAAGGCACTAAAAAGATTTTTCAGTAAATTTCAGAGCATACCGTAAGAAAGCCATAATCATTTGTAAACTCAATACAGTAGAAACCCGCAAAGTTGAGCAGCCTGGATAGGTTCTTAATTAGCGGCTTGGTATTCTCAATTCCAGCCTGTAAAGTTCTTAACAAGGTTCTTATATACACCACAAGTTTTGCATACATATACGCTGTTTTCATCACATGAATTCTTGCATAATAATCTTATCATATACTGTGCAAATGTGCACCAACAGTATGAAATCCATTATACAATAACCATTCCCATTTCAGCCTCTTTGGGGCTCTTATTTAAGGGGCTCAAGCGATGAAAATTCAGCCTCAAGGTTCTTATAAAAACAGGCTCTTTCACGTGGGTTTCTGCTGTAGTTGTGAGCTCTATCCATTGCATAATAAGGTTCCACGTACAGTACCTTTTTAGTGATGCTATTAACACCTTCATACTGTTTGATCCATTTAGATGGGTCTGCATCGTACTTGTTGAACTCTCTGGCAATATCTGGGCTTGTGTAGCAAAATTTCTCCTAAGATAAGCAGAGATGCATAGAGTAAATGTATGTTGCTAACAAATTATACGGCTTCCAGCAATGTGGTCCACCTAGCCCAAAAATGGTAACGTATAATACAAATGTGAAAAAGAAAATGAAATTTAAAAAATAGTATACGTTTTTAAGAAGAAACACGCTCTCTGGTTTCAGCCTGGATGCTTCTCAACATCTCGTTAAATTTAACCTCAAATGTTTCCTATATGTTTCTCAAAGTCAAAGACTTCCAATGACAATAACAACCCAGATTAGGCAATTGTAATGCAAGAAAAAGGATGTTCATTCTATTTTCTTGCTCTTTTGATCAAACATCAAGTCTCAATTGATAAGCATGGAAAAATGATTAATTAATCAGCATACAAAATAACAAGTATGCCCAAAACTATGAGCATCATGCCGAAAAATTTGAGATTAGGCATGAGTTGTACTTATAAATAGGGAAAAACTTAAAATACTACAATTTTCAGAGAGGTGTATTCACTCCACTCCTATTCTGCATCCCAAACTATGGCTCATAGCAGGTGTCATTAATAATGCTTTGTGGTCAGAAGCTGATTTGGATGAAAAGTGCCTGCCAGGGCTCATTAATCTGCGCAAGAGGTGAGAGGCGCTCGCAGGCACATAATCCCACATATCAAATTTCTGCGGGTACTCTTCATCCAAATCTGTATATGGCCATCTATTGCATTCTATTTTTCTGAAGGCGCATTTTTCTCAGATTGCACTCACAGGCAAAAAATACTTTTGATGAGGCCTGGTGCTTGCAGAAATTTCAAGAGTGCCATTCTGTTCCTGTGAGCAGTGCTCATAGCCAATGAATCATCGATACATACCTTGATTGCCTTAGCAGTTTCTAATGACTGTTCGACTGGAATTCCAGTTTCTCTTTCCCTCAAAAGCTGCTGGATAAAGTATGTGATGTCTCTTCCAGCAATTGGAATGTGTTTTATGCAGCTACCAATTACATAGCCTTCAGCCTGTTAAGAGTGATAATCAATGACAAGAATCTTTTACAGTTGACATCAAATAAACTTTGGTAGTATAAATTATAAATAGGCAATAAACACAAGTTTTCTCTGTTGAAACCTTCACCAACATCATACCAGGTAGGCCTCTAGAGGTGACATCTTTCTAACACATAAAATTTGCACTACAATATGGTTTGAAATCTGTCAGATATGCAGATGCAAAGTCTTGGAACAGCATTCCTATACATATCAAACAAGCAGTTGGCATAAACATATTCTGTCATCAAGTCAAACTGTATTTATTTTCCATCAACTATCAGTCATAAACCTGAACAATATCTATCTTAAGGTCTGAGCTTTTAAGTAAGGGAGTGCTCTCTCTCTCTCTGATAAATTTATTTATTCAGAGGGCCCCTCCTATAGGTGATTCCTTACATACAATGTTTTTTTAAAATTATAGTTCAAAATTATCTTCATTAGTTAATTAATATATATTCTTCAACATTTTTTGCAAATTTGTATATAGTGGAATCCTTTAAAAGAACTGAACTGAAACTAGTAGAAAAATCTCAGGTGCTTTGGTTGTTATTTTCATTACGTTTGCTCTTTGCTAATAATATTGCTAAGGGCATCCTGTGGAGAAAGCCAAATGCAGTCATGTCTAATTCTACCATGGATGGCCTAGAATACTATGTGTACAGCTAGTTTTTAATACCTATTAGTAAACAAAATCTAAATTTAAACCAACCACTGGAAAAATCGAATAATCTATTGAATCAGCTCATTACAAACATAGCCTTATTTCTCCTTATTAAATCATAAAGTTTGAGCAACTGGGCTGCTTAATGAACAAGGAATTCTAGTCAGCTACGAATGCTACAAAGGCTTTAGATGTTAATATGAAATTCAAGTAGACATAGAACAAACTTGCCAACAGGAGCAACAATAAATTCCAGCAGGTGAATTCAAATGCTTTCAATCTGCTTTAGACTTAGAAGGATATGAGTCAATATACAACCAGATAAACTACATCAAAATGGAGAAAAATAAAAGACTTACAACTGGGATGACATGAGTGACACCATCACCTGAATCAATCACAGTACCAGTCAATGTTCGTTCACCAACATGACGGGAAGTCCATGAGGCAGCAAGAGCAAGTACAGCCTAAGTGGAAATAAGCACAGTTTTTATTCAATGGCAGATTCCACTAGAGCAGTAGCTCACAACCAGGATCCATGAAATAGTCATGGGGGTCCTCAGGACAAATTTAGCAATTTGGGGGTCCACATTGATATTTTAGTGGTCCATGAAGGAGTTTCATTTCACAACAGATTTTTGCTACTAACAACACCTTTCTTTTGCAAAGTACACCATGTCAAAAAGCATTAAGAATATGTAGATCTGATTCTTTCTCATTTTCCTTACATTTCTCTTTATCTATCTCCCCATATGTTGATTTTACTGAATTAATCAGCATCTCAGTATAGTGTAGTATGAATTGAATTGCACTATTGCAGTCAATGGCAGATTGTACTAGAGGGTTACCTTCCAGAAAATGTCAATGTATGCAAAACTTTCACAACTTTCCTAAATTTTTTAGTCATATGCTTAGTACATACAACACACAATCAAAAATAGAAAATGTAAAGCTATTTTATGCAAATTCTCAACCTATCAATCCAGCAAATGCCCAATCAATCAATCAATCAATCAATCAATCAATCAATCAATCCTGCAAATGCCCAATCAATCAATTAATCAATAAATCAACCCAGTAAATACCCAATCAATCAATCAATCAATCAATCAATCAAGCAAGCAAATGCCCAATCAATCAATCAATCCAGCAAATGCCCAATCAATTAATTAACCAATCAATCAATCCAGCAAATGCTTGATCATTCAATCATATCACATGCAGCAAGGCTACAAAGATGCAATATAGAAAGACCTGAGCAAGCCTGTACAAAGCACAACTGAGTGTATTAACATTGCATGATTTATATTAACTTACTGCACTGTACAATTACTCTATTGTACTACACATTTGTATCAAAAAGTGATTAAATTTTATAACAAAGGAACAGACATTTTGCAGGGAATCAATGCAATATTAGATGATGAACACAAGACAACACCCAAATTCTACTCAGAGACATATTCATCACGAAACAAGTCTTGATACATCAAATAAGATAGTAGTTTCTGGTTGAAATTATGAAAATGCTAAAGATATTACCTGTACAGCTATGTACAATCCAGGAACATTGAAAGATTCAAACATGATTTCTATGGAGAGAACAAATCACTGCATCATAATCTCCAAGATCAAATCATGACTAAAAACTGGATCCAACACTACAGGCTAATGGCAATTATGGTCTGGAAATCAAACAAGAAACTTTAGGAGCAGCAGTAACTTAGTGGTAATGGACTTGACAAACATGAATCAAGTTCAATGTTTATAGTAGACCAGTGATGACATAAGGTAAGGGGAAATTAGTTACAGTAATGAGCAGCTAAATTCCCCTAACCGAATGTTATCAATCAGAAATGAGTGACTAAAAACCAGATACTTTCAGAGGGGCCTGCCAACCCTCATCATGTAGTAGGATCAATTGTACCTTGTCAAAGTGTTGGTATGCTTTAATGTATGTTAATTATGTCAATAGTTACATAGTTCCAGCATGTAATAAAGTGCATTGTAAAAGCATTACAATTAGTCAGTTCTCAGATCTCATCTCGAGTCATACATACTTGTTTTACCAACTCAAAGTAATAGGCCACTTTACACCTACTATAATAATTGGGGATGGGGGTTGGAAGCAAAATCAAGAAGAAGAATTAAATAATGCAGTCCAAATGTTTAAGAGATCAAAATTGATACATAGCCCATCAGTACAAGAGGGGGAACACTTAATGTTTTAGGATCTGGGGGCCTCATAAAGCAAACCAGCAAAAATTTTCCATACTTAATTTCTAGAACCTGAAAATTTTCTGCTTGCTCTGCTCACAGAGACCTCATCTTTCTCTTTTGCCCTAGAGCCTCTGAATTCTCTTGGCAGCCCTGCATCATTATCTTGGGTAATCAACTTCAAATAACACAGCACTGTATTATCATGAAACATTGAATCAGTATGACAAGAATGAGCGTCATTTTTTTAAAAGAGTTGATAATTTGGCTACACCACAATAACTGACAATTTCAAGTCAATTAACTATTTGACAAGTTCAAGTTGTTTCACACTAATCAGACACTTCAGACCCATTCTGGGATCCACTATCAGCAATAAACACAAAAAGAACAAAATCATATGGATAGAATGGAAGAAAACAAAATTAATCCAATACATGATGATAGGTGGAAAGAAAGAAATTCAATGCATCTAAAAGAATTTCTTTGAGACAAAAAAATATCTGTCTGTGGTTATACACAAGAGTGAAATGACACTAAGCTTATCTTCAACATATCAAGTTCTGGCAGCTATGTTTAGAATATGCATTACCTGCTGTGTATTCCCTATTTTCTGGTGTGTTCAAAGGAGGTTCTGTCTGTAAATGAAGTCAATCTTATTATTATCTCTTGGTGGATTAAAATCTTCCATAAGAAAGATAAACAATATGGTCGATTTGATAAAATATTACTGCTACTGAATTTACAATGCCATATAACAGAAGCAAGAGTTTCTATAGCATAGCCCTTCCAACTACTAAAATACAGTCTATGTACTCTATAGAGTAGGTCTCCTCAACCTATATTTGCTAAGCACTGCTTTGACAAGGTTAGCAACCAAGAAGCACCACAGTTAAAAGTTATAGTTGCCTGCTGACATGTCTCCATCTCAGTAGTTAAGGATAATGCAAGTGTGGCGCAAAAGATGTAAAAGCTTTGATTTCAAGAGAAAGACTCCCATTTAGTATTAACCAACAGTTAGTGATATACTTTGCTTCCTAATATTCTCTTTTTCTTGTGTGCACTTGCTGTGTGCCACTTTGATTGACACCATTAGCTGCAGAGGCCTGCTATAGAGCATGATGAAAATGAATTTTACAAATCATGGTCTTGTACATATCATGATCTTTTACTAATCACAGCTTTGTACCGGTAATGCATTTTTCATGGTCTTCATTGCTACTGCAAGCAGGAACTGAACTTTTGAGCAACTGCAACAGCTTTAAATTACATACTAAATGGCAAAAATACATGGTCTGGGCTCACTTGGATATCTGGGGGCCAAGCTATGGAAAGGGATATCAGGCGAAATAAGAAATTCATCTTCTAAATTCTTAGTATGGAAAAATCTACAAAGTCATCTTCATACCATAATGCAAACCTTTTGCGCTTTTATTTATTTTTATCCAGACATAATGCAAAAATGTGAATAGGGAGCTCTCGTTTTGTTATTCATAAATAAAGTAAAGTAAAGGTAGTCCCATATACTTTCATACATAGGGGAGTGCCTTTTAGAGAGGACACTTATGCTGAGCCATTGGCATGTGATGTAGGGTGGCCAGTTCCTTTCCTCGCCACCTGTTATTCATATTACTCAGAAAATCCCCTCCAATTAATCTACTACAATGTAGTACAATTTTCTAATCTCTATTGATTTTAATAGTACTTATATTTAGAATTTTGAAGCTACTATGAGCTAGTACAGTACTAATATATGGAAATGAATTGAAATTAAAAATTTTAATTTTCAATTTCAATCCATTTCCAGAACTTAAATTAGCACTGTACAAACTCACCTTAACTTCAAAATGCTACATATAAATAAAAAATTTTTTGTCATTATTTTCTCAGTGCCACATGTCAGTATCATAAAGAAAAACCTTCCTACAATATACTGCTAATGCATGAACTATGGACTTTATAAAAAAACTGGTGATGAGTCTAGTGCAGCTCCTCTGTTTAAATAACACAGTTGTTCAACTATCTAGTGAACACAAAAGTGAAAGTCTATAAAGCAATGCAACTACTTCAGGCAACCCTATCAAAGCTTTAAATAGAAGATGGCTACCAGAGATTTATGACCAGTTACTTCTGACTAAACTGCAATCTACTTTGACTTATAATGACACAAAAAAGCAACCATAATGTGCAGCCCTCCATAGGACAAAGACCCTTCTATTTATGATCAGTTGCTTACTCAAAATATTATTGAAAGCTCTGCCTTAGGATTTGTGTACATCAACAACCCTTACCAATAAGAAATAATGATCTTCAGGCTCTGCTCTGAGGTATTTAAATATACACTGTTCCCAAAATCGTTCCTGGAAAGAACAAGTTGATAATAAACAAGATGCTTCATTAAAGTAAGCAATCCCTCTCAAACTCTAACATAGGGTAGGGCAACTAGTTTTTGTCAGGGGCCATATGATAAACCTCAATTGAGTCAGAGGGCCACCACATATTTTGACTAGGTGGTGCTGATAATCAGAAGAGTGAAGCATTCTATATGTTCAATAATGCAACAAAGAAACACAATTTTGTGCCCAGTGAAATTCATTTTTAACTTAAACTTTTCTCTAAAATCAATGAAAAACAACAATCAAACTTCAAATGTCAAAATAAATGTGAAAAAAGACAGATGTTTGTTTGATGTATAATATTTATTATTAGCCTCACGCAGGCTGTACAGAGCCATACCAAGGGCCAGATGTGGCCTGCGGGCCATAGTTTGCCTGCATCTGCTCTAACACAATGTTCTAGCCATCAACCAAAAAATAAATATTTTTGAGCAGTCAAGGAGCATGTGGGATACTAGTAAAAGAAACTAGATGTTGAAAAAGCTCTACTTAATGCCAGTAGGAAATATGTCATTTGCAACCATGTATGAATTATAGTTATGTTTGATAACTTGAGAGTTTCAAAAATGAATAAAAAATACCATCAAGTCCCAATCTTCAACAATACCATGCCTGATTGGCCACTAAAGAGAATAAATATCTGTCAAACAACTGCACATGCCAAATAATAATTCATGAAACATCAAATTCATGAATTTGTACAAGAAAAGAAAAACAAAAGAGGAATGAACACGAACTCGGGAACTGGGGGCATGTGCCCCCCATTTTTTCACAAACTTGTACGTAAAATGACCCTTTTCGTCTTACATAGAGTCCTTTTTTACTATTAAGGTATTAAAGGTGCCCCTGAATACCTGTGCTCCCCACTTTTTGAATGCTTCCTATTTCCCTGGGGATGTAAATACAATAGAAAGCATTTCATCTCCATAAACAAAAATATTTCAATATCTGATGAGTTTGGGCCACTTCCCAATAAAAACCTCCAGGCCAAAAATAGTCAGCCAAATAAAAACCTCCAGGCCAAATAAAAACCTCCGGGCCAAATAAACCTTATTTACAAGCAAGTGGAAGTAGAATACTTTATCTACCTTAGTGGAGTAAGATGGAACATCTATGGCACTATCCCCAATATGAAAATCTAAAAAACAAGACAATGGCTTGCATTTACATGGGTCAATGAAATAAATACAGACTACATAGTAGAACAAATATCAAAACAAAGTTTTGATATATATATATATATATATATATATATATATATATATATA
>WIPJ01002864.1:60752-71878 GCA_018155075.1 Cassiopea andromeda | reverse complement strand
ATAATGCCGAACTTCTCTTCCATTTTCCAAGAATTGATCTTGCTGATCCTGTCAATAAAGTGATGTGCTATACTTACTTGCTAAAGTAAGACGAGCTGGTGCCACGTCTTCAAATATTTACGCTGCAAATTCAAATAAACAGACAATTAAATGCATCAAATGGACGCATTCGATTGTTATAACTTTACCTTTAGCAAAAAAATTCATTCAACAAATTGCTATAGGCATTCTGCATCTTAGAGAATGTTTCCGTGTCACCTGCCTGCAGCAGCTGGAGAAGGATGATTTAATTAAAAAGAAGTCATTGTTTCAAGGCCTGTTGATTTTTCAAGCATCGCTCCAGCAAGAAAGTAAGTGCGTTGATGTACTTTCTCAAACTTATGAAGAAGCCTCTTTCATAATTTAATATTTTATTTAATGTTCATAACTTAAAACATTGTCGAATATTTATATAACGAAGTTAAAAATTTTGCAAAATTTTGAAAATCATTTCTATGGATGACTTGCAAGGAATCAAAATTTACATTTTAAGTGCATTCGGTAGATTTTATGTTTATTTCGAAAAATTTATGCTAAGTGTGCGAGCTTTTAGTCTAATTTTCTATGTGAATTTGTGGGAACAGTTGCAGATTTTACCAGTGTATTGTAATAATGAAAGGGTTTTAATTCATTACTAACTGCATTAAGCAATTATTTAAGCTAAAGTACTATGTGTTTTGGGTTAGAGCTTTTTGTTCTTTTGGACTGCTGCTTTTTTGTAGGAACTCTCTGTAGTTACAACAATGCTACAAGGTGTTGCTTGGTGGTGGGTGTTTTCATAGTGTAGTATTTTGTGGGTGATAGTTTATTAAGATAGGGGTTGACAGTCTCTTAAGCTGATCATATTTTGTGCTTAATAGTAGGAGGGGTGGAATTAGCAGCGGGTGGGCATTTCAAGATTTTCATAAAGTAGGGGAGACTTCATAATGAAGTGATCTACTGGGAAAGTCATAAATACATCCTTAACATGGGTGTCACCACTTCAAGATTCAGTGTTTTTCTTATGAGGGAGAGTATCAAAAGGAAAATCATACTTATATGCAATTTAAGCCACTATGTCATCACCAGGGCCACTGTAGGCAGGTTACATTAGATATATGTAATTCAGTCATGCTTTCCATGTCTGCATGTGTAGCTGTTTCCAACTCTACTTTTGTAAGGTTCTTTTTCTTTTCTTTTTTCTCAGATGTCTTTACTTAGCTAAAGAGTACTGTAAGGTAAGTCCCTTTTACAATTACTCTGTTTGTTCTGCTATTGCAAACAAATTTCAGAATCTGCTATTTTGTGCTACTTTTTTATTATACTCTTATTCATATTCTGTTTATATTATATATTACCTGTCATTATAGCATTATTGCCTGTGTA
Source organism: Cassiopea andromeda (assembly GCA_018155075.1). Classification (NCBI taxonomy): domain Eukaryota; kingdom Metazoa; phylum Cnidaria; class Scyphozoa; order Rhizostomeae; family Cassiopeidae; genus Cassiopea; species Cassiopea andromeda. Next base: position 70,474 of record WIPJ01002864.1, on the reverse strand, counting down.
TTTTTGTGTAGTTACCTTAAGACATTTTGCATTACCGTGGATCTATTTCCATATGGTATTTGCATTTACTCTTTTGTAGTGCAATGTATCTTACAGTTTATACTGCACTTCATCTATTTGAATGTACCTCTGTTCTATTCATTCCATCTCAGTGTTTATTTTGATTTTATTATTTCTGTTCCTATCATTCACAGGCCCAAGAGTGGTTACCATTCATGGTCAGCCTTACCACGTCACACCTGGACAAGAAGCTCCTGAAGGTCAGGCTCCTCAGTATGCACAGCTGTACATACTAGACACCAATGAAGCATTACAGCAAAGGATCAATGATCCACGTAATGTAAACCTTAGACCTGATATCATTCAGCTTCTACAGGATGAGCTACTGGCTGTCAATCCTTATGCTCAGCAGTATCAGAATATGGAATATGGGTCAAATCCTCCGGAGACAATGACAAATTGCTGCTGAAAGCAATCAGCCTGGTTCAGGGGCGGATCTAGGTAAAATTTTGAGTGAGTTCCTGATGAAAGATTAGATAGAAGCAGATTTACGGTCCTAGGGGCTCAGGGGGAAAGCTCCCTTGTTTAATTTATTTGAGCTTCAGGGGAAACAAACCCTTATGAAGCTAAAGTTTCTGAAATATTCTGTAATATGTCTAAGTTGCTCGTGATTTTCAAGTTCATTTTGTTTCAGCGTTTTGCTTCGATGACTGTAAAAAATTGAAAATTCTGTTTTGAGCCCTCTTGTTAAATATTTAATACTACACTACTAGACAGAAAAGGGTCATTCTACAGTCTAATTCCCAAACTAGTGTCCTTTGTGGTGAATTAAGAGCGATGCATTCCAGTAAAGTAAAGCATTTCATTATGAAATCAGAGTCATAAATTTGAGAATATCCATTGGCTGCTACATGAATGAATAGAATAGAAGTGCATCATGATGAATGAATATAAGTGCATCATGATGGAGCCTACTTATTTCTTCATGCATTTTGAACTTGTGACTTGCTCCGGTCCAGTAGTTATTTGGTGAATTAAAAAGCTTAGCAAGTCTATCAGAGCTTTTATCACTGCCGGGTCTACCAAAAAGGACACATAATTTACAGAAGGCTCCATCTAGAAGCTTTGAGTATGCTAGCCAAGGGTGCTTTGAGAGCCAAATGATGTTAAATTCTCTCTTCTTTCCTGATTCCTCTATTTTTGGAAAAGAAAAATCTGCTTCAGGCCTCCAGGCTCTTTCCAGTAGCTCAAACTTTTCACTGTCAGAGAGAGAATTTGACTTTTCATAATAAAAACCAATATCATAGTTGAAAAATTTCAATACTATCAGTGATGTCTGCTTCTCCTTTCTTTTGGCACTTCAAGGGAATCTCTTGTGACTTCTCTTCTAAAGTACAACTTGAATCAACTAAAGATGATGCTCTACTTGCATCTACCATTTCAGTTTGGTCAATCTGAACTCATGCAACATTTCCATCTTGTTGGTCAAAGGGCCTTTTTTGACTCAAAAAACAAAGTTTTGTTTGCTTTAAGTCCCCCTTCCTTCTTCCATCTACAAACATTACACCATCATTTTGGCTCAGCTGCTGTAATGTAGCATCCTTTTGTAAAACACCTTTCAAATCTTCATTATATCTAATAACAGGCACTAAATGATTTGGGGTAAACCTGGAATTTGGTTTTGCATCCAATCCTCCAGCTCTAGACCAGAGAATTCTTATAGGGTCAATAACTTTCACTTCTACCCTAGGTCTTATTGTGCTGTCTAGAAGTGCTCTTATTTTTGTTTCTGAACATTTTGGGTATATTGAGATTATATCTCTTTTGATAACAGATGACAATGCTATTATGCATACTATAAATGACCAATTTCTGTCTTTCAAATTCAAGGCTGCTTCTTTATTAATGCATTCAGTTCTGTTACCTTTGAAGCATTTGGAGCTTTCATCTGAAAGCAGTGCACTAAATGCATTGTTTTGATTCAGAAACTGTTCTGCATTACTTGATAAAACCTCTTCATTCTTGGGTGTTTGGCATAATATTCAGAATTCTCAAAGAGCTCAACACTAGTGAGAAGTCGTAGTATGGATACTGCATTATAGAGACAGTTTCCATTTGGTGAGCACCTATTCATTAACAAGACAATTTTTTTGAATTAATATGACAAGAAAAAGAACTGTTCTGAGCGTTTTTTCACTCACTCAAAAGGGCTGTAGCACCCAATGATCAATAGAGGGGTCCTGGGCTCCAATAGTGCCCAAAATAAACCTCAAAACAATAATTATATATATTTCTCCCCAAAGGAGCAAAAGGAATCCACAAATACTTCTGTTCCTAATAATTTCAATAGTGCCATGATACTTTTCAGCTATTAAATGGAAATATATTAAGTATTGTTACTATCATTACTGGCACAAAAAACCTACATGGCTGATAGCCTGTAACTAGGCACCAGAACTGAAACTTTTCTCTTTGTACTGAGGATCGCTTTTGACAAAATAAAAGTCAGGTATTCAAAAAATCTGATTTCTCTCTGTATTTAGCAGAGGTCTAATTGAAAACATGAATTTTAACTGCACTATGAGGCAATTGCAAGTTGTGTTGGAACTCCTCTGGGCAAGGATGCTTTGTTCCTTGACCACTCAGAGCATCTAAAAGTATTTTCTCGACCACTTTATTTGAAAAAAGTCAACCCATAAAACATGCTAACAACCAAATGCTGGATTACACTGAATCTTACCAGTATGCTTAAAAACCTTTGTCAGCAAAGCTTTTTGGGAGAAGTAACGAGCCTACTTCATCCTGGCGGAGAATAGGCCTTCAAGGAATAAACGATTCAATGATTCTCGAATACTTGACTTTCAAGGAATATTTTATGTCAAAAAACCTATGCGATGCTTCTGAAAACTCTGAGAGGTCCAGGAGCGGATTCAGGATATTTTCTGACCGTTGCAAATGAGAAAACGGGAGGGTTCCCTAGAAAAAAATTGTCGTGACCACGCCCTTTGCTTTTGCTATAAACGTAACCAACGCCTTTTTCATACTTAGAAACGCCAAGGAAAAGACATTTTTCTGTAGAATATTAACCCAACAAACAGCTATAAATTGGCAAATAAATTAAAATGTATGTTGCAATTCGCATTCGATAGCGAAGGTTTCATTTCATTTTTTAACAACTAAGGGGAGGGTAGCCCTTCAGTTCAAAAAGAAATGATTTACAAGGGGCCCTCCCATAAAATAATTACAAATAAATTAAATTACTCTAACATTACAGTCATAATTTACAATTTATAAAATAGTAATAATATTTAGTATCAAACAAAAAATATTTAACAACCCTAACTTATTTTTGAAAAGAGTTTAGGGAAGATGCTTGCTTTGACTCAGCTGTGGTTCGGGGACCACGAAGCATATTCGGTATACCAGAAAAGGCCTCAAGGGGCGCCCTGCTTTAGCCTTATCATAAAGTTCAACACCTTATGGATCATTGCATTTTGAGAAACAAAACTTTGCTTCGGAAATTAATCCAGAATTTAGTCAAATGTCCCAAAATTTCATATCCTGTTCTCGTTGTTATTAGTGAAAATAGTTGCAATTTCGAATACTTGTGTCTTTTTTGTGATGAAAAAGAATCACACAATTCACATTTCTTTGGGAAAATAAAGAATGCACTAGCACTGGACTAGAGACATTGCTTCAAAGTAAACAAATGGTATTGATCAAACTCAAGCTCTAAACAACATTCCTCTGAGATAACAAAAACCAATTTAATTTCATATTTAGTACACATCCTAGTCTGGAATAATAAAGAAAAAAGTATATTTCAGTTTATGACACTCCTATCAAAATCTATGAGAAGGTTAAATCCTCCCTCACTTTAAGCATAAAGACAAGATAGGCTAGTATCCTACAGAGTTAAAATGACTTTGTTACTTTGTTGAATTCTACTTCTGCACATGCAAGCACGATTTCACAAAGAATGTCAATAAAACCCAAATGTAACAAGTTTTTCCTTATTTCTATGCCTCACTCAACGGAGGCCTTAACTTACAGGTCATACGAAGGCCTTACCATACAGGAAGCAACTGTCTTGCCCTTTTATATTGACTGGCAGGAAATTGCATCCGCGAGAAATCACAGAGCTGCAATTTTGGCCGCCTCCTCTCAACAGATCCAATAAGGTTTATCTTCTTTGTGCACTCGTCTCTGATTTCATCAAAAACAGAACTTGAACAGGAATTCGCATAAGCTTCCAATAGGCGTTCCAGCAGATTGGCCATGCTGGATTTTCTTCAAAAACATCTTTTCAATTCCTTGATGCCTTGTGTTCGGCCCTCCTTTTGTTTGTAAGGAATCGTTTTTCATTGGCTTGCAACGGTCAAGGTGTCATCCCATTGGCTTGCAACGGTCAAGGTGTCTTGCCATTGGCTTGCAACCGTAAAATCAAACTGACCGTTGCTCCCGCCATTATTTTGCAACCCCTCAGAAACGCTTTTCATTGGTTAGCTCACAGATGACGAAGTTCGCGTCGTGTAGTAGCACGAGGGACTCCGGATAATGGCCAAGGGGCTATTGAGAACAGAGCCGCCAACTATCTTTCCCCTTCAATTTGACTGGTGATCATCAGACCAAACCCAATAGATGTTTTTATGACGCTAGAAGGGCTGAGCCAAACGAAAGACTGCGCCATAAGCATAAGCGATCGGGTTATTAACTGTCACAATAAATGGCAAAACATTTCATCTACATGTATTAGATCATGTATTGATACCCTCTGAAAAGAATATTCTGAGAACTCTGAAAAGAGGAATCTTTACTCAACCAATAAAGAACTACGGGGTTCCAAGAAAATGAAGATTTCAGCGAGGTTTGCATCGCTGGAAATCTGACGGTTGCAGCTGCAACGGTTGCAACCGTCTGCATCCGCCCCTGGAGGTCAAGGATTGTAGCTCTCGCATCCGTTTCGTCCATTTGGTAAAAGTCAGCGAAAATTATTACTTGCACCTTTGCCCTCGTTTTCAAGCGAGCACATATGTCTCAGTTCTAAACACAACTTGAATCCCGTATGTCGCAGTTCTAAACGCTGAGAACAAAAGATATCAGTCACTTGTGACCCATAGGTGTAAGTTCTAAACATGATTACAATAGAGATGTCTCAGTTCCAAACACAAGTGAGAACACATATGTTTCAGTTCCGAACACCGTTTCGAAGAATTCTAAACCAACAGGATTCGAGTAAGAGGAAACAATTATCGGCCACTGAGCACAGCAGGTAGAATTTGCAATATTTTTCCGAGGGCATTTAGCCTGGTCGCTGAAGCGAGAGGTATATGACTTTTTATGTGCATATGTTAGAAAGAACAGACACACAATAAAAAGGTGCAGCTCATTGTATTTTCCCTGAAACAAAAAAGAATTCTTTATTGATATTTTCATATGACTCATAACTTCTGACTGAGTTCTAGAACTCTTGGAACTCACCCTAGATCCGCCCTTGGCCTGGTTAGCTAGTCAGGATGGTCATTGCCACACGTCCATTTCAGAATGGATGTTATGCTAATCGAACAACAACAGAGATATCAGCAGTTTTTGTTGGAAATGATGGTGCAGCACCACATCCAGCTGACAGAGATCTTGAAATATATCCAGCTGACAACACTGGAAACAGCACTGTCAAGGCCAAGGCAACATCTCCAAACGCAGACCCATTGACCTACCCATTGCTTTTCATCCATGGGGAAATGGGTTGGAGTGTTGACATTCAGCGACATGCTGTAGTGAATGAAAGGCAGCGAGGTGTAAGAAGAAGAGCACGGCTCACACTAAATGAGTTCTATGCCTATAGAGCTGCCGTGCGAGACAACTTTTCAACCATTCATCTTTCCCGTCTATTGTTTCAACAATACCTGGTTGACGCATTCACAAAGATAGAGGGAAATGAATTAACATACATCAGAACACACCAGTCAGAGCTACGTGTCGAATCATACAAAGGTTTGATGGATCATATAGACAGACGTGCCCAAGCAGAGAATGTCAACATAGGACATGTTGTCAGTTTGCCATCAAGCTTTGAAGGTAGTGAAAGAAACATGTATCAACACTACCAGGATGCAATGACAATTGTAACAAAATATGGGAAACTAGACATATTCCTTACATTTACAGCAAACCCAAAGTGGCCTGAAATTGTAGAGAACCTACTTCCACACCAGTCTGCAAGTGACAGGCCAGACCTGGTGAGTCGCGTTTTTCATTTGAAACTCAAAGCGCTTCTTCATGATCTTTTGCAAGAAGATGTATTAGGGCGTATTACTGCTTATGTATATACCATTGAGTTTCAAAAAAGGGGTTTGCCACATGCACACATGGTGCTTTTTCTTGCGGATGCTGACAAACCACGAACAACTGAAGATGTTGATCTGTTGATGTCTGCAGAAATTCCAAACCCACAGTTGCAACCAGAGTTTCACAACACTGTGAAGAGACACATGATACATGGCCCATGTGGTGGGCTAGATCCTCAGTGTGTCTGTATGCAGAATGGGGAATGCAAGAAAAAGTTCCCCAAACCATTGCAACAGCAAACAGATTTCAGTGTTAATGGATATCCACTGTACAGACGACGTGGACAACACAGAGCAGAGCTTCGTCACCACACAGTAAATGATTCATGGGTTGTGCCATACAATCCCCATCTACTCATGAAGTTCAACTGTCATATGAATGTAGAGGTATGCACTACCGTTAAGAGTGTGAAATACATTTTCAAGTACATCCACAAAGGGAATGATGCTGCTCACATTGAAATCAGACAGAACTATCTGAATCATGATGAGATTTTGCAGCATCTCAATGCACGCTATGTCGGCCCACACCAGGCTGTATTCAGAATTATGCAGTACAAAATGCGTGAGAAGAGTCACACCATTATCAGACTTGCAGTTCATCTTCCACTGCAGCAAAATGTATATTACCGTGATGGTAATGAGCAGAGGGCTCTTCAAGTAGGTAGAGAAACCACACTAACAGCATTTCTCAAGCTCAATAAGGAGGATGAGAATGAACGACAATTTCTCTACCATGAGGTTCCAGAACATTACACATTTGACAAGCAGGCCAAGAAATGGAACCCCAGGCGAAGTCAGACTGGGCCTATAATTGGTCGGCTGTACCAAGTGCAGCCCTCTGATCCGCAGCGATTTGCCCTTCGCCTACTCCTTTTACATAAGAGAGGAGTGACATCATTCGAGGACCTCAGAACAGTTGACGGTCTACTGTATGATACTTTCAGAGATGCAGCAAGGGCAATGGGGCTTCTTGAGGATGATGCTGAAGACCGGCGTTGTCTGCAAGAGGCTTCAATAATGAACATGCCTTCACAAATGCGGCAGTTATTTGCCACATTAATGGTATTTCAAACACCATCTGATATTAGAACTCTGTTTGAAGAGTTCAAGGAGGCAATGTGTGAAGATTATATCAGACATGATCAGCTCAGTGATCTAGAAACCAAACTGCAGGAGAGGCATGTTCATCTATGTCTATGGGACATTAACACATGCCTTAGGGTTCATGGAAAGTCAATTTCAGATCCTGAGTTTTCAGATCTTCCACAGCTTCCAGATTATTTTATTCACCCACACAACCAGATCGACCAGATCGGCATTACTCGTGAGAGAGAGCAGGGTGAGCACATGCTACAACAGCTTAACAATGATCAGCGTCACATTCATAACGCCATTATGAATGCCATCACAACAAATTCTGATCAACATTGTTACTTTGTAGATGGACCAGCCGGTACAGGTAAAACCTTTCTGTACAATACCATTGTTCACAACCTACAGGCATTAGGAATAAAGTTGAAATGTATGGCATATTCTGGAATTGCCAACACATTACTGATCAATGGAGGCACTGCACACTCCACATTTCAGATACCTATTCCTTTGCTTCCTAATTCTGTATGCAATGTAAAGCGCCAAAGTGCAAGAGCTCAAATCCTGAGGGAAACAGCTATGTTCATTTGGGATGAAGCATCAATGATCCCAGCAAATGTATTACATGCTGTTAATGTCCTTTTAAGGGACATAACTCAGGTTAACAAACCATTTGGCGGTAAGTTCATGTTTTTAGGAGGTGATTTCCGACAGGTTCTCCCAGTTGTTCCTAGAGCAGGTAGAGAACAAACTGTACAGCAATGCATCATCAATTCACACCTGTGGCAGCATTTCCACCAATGTCGCCTGGTTACAAACATGAGAGCTGTACAAGATCAAACATACAGGCAGTTCTCTGACTGGCTCTTAAGAATTGGTACATGTGATGAAGCACATGATGCATGTGATCAAATTACCCTTCCTCAAGACATTGTTACTGAATCACTAGAAGACATGATAAACTATGTCTACCCACAAGCACAACCTGGGTATCAACAGCTCATGCAATGGAGTTCCTCAATGCACAAACTCCCAGTGGATTACCAAAACATAAACTGGAACTTAAGCTATTACCCTTCATATTTATAGGCCTTTTTGCATTTCCATCATTCACATATTTGTTTGTTGAATAAATTGCATACTTTTAGATGCCAAATTAATGCCCCCACGTATTAATTTGTCGATTTTTTCCAATCCTCGGGCCTTATTATGACCCCCCTTTATTAATTTAAAGAGACTGAAGGGCATTACAGACTCCTTCATTTATCTCTTTTCTTTATTACCACTACCCACGCCTATTTCTCAAGGAAAAATAGGATGCTTCTGTGTATATTTTGTTTTATGCTTAATGAAAACATGTATTTGTTCTTTATGCTGCTTTATAATAATTTTAAGCTGCTTCTCAAATTCTGATCTCTCCCTGTTTATTAGCATTCAGAGTTTTTCCTGACCCCCATGTGCATTAGTACCCCCATTTATTTGGCACTTGCGATAAATTACTATACTATACTCTACGTTTCATACTATACTATACTCTACGTTTCATACAAATCTACTTTATTTCTAGGTTGGTGCAACTATCATTTTGTTGAGAAACATAAATCCAAAAAAATCTTACCATTACAGAGACATGTCTCTGTAATGGTACACGCCTTATTGTCCGGGACTTACAGAGACATGTCATTTTTCGCTGAAATCATAGCAAGTGAATACGGGGGCCAGTATGTCATGCTACCAAAGATAGCACTGTCATCGCAAGATTCTGCTCTACCAATTAACTTTGCGAGGTGCCAATTCCCAGTACGTCTTGCGTACTGCCTTACAAACAATAATGCACAGGGCCAATCATTAAGGTATGTTGATATATATTTTCCAAAACCTGTGTTTAGCCATGGTCAATTGCATGTCGCAGTCTCAAGAGTGAAATCATTTTCTGGCCTCAAAGTTTTCACATCACATGGTAGACTGACAAAAAATGTTGTTTACCGTGAAGTTCTCTCATGAACACCAGTCAACATCAGAACACTTTAACATTGATCATTCACAGACAAACACTTCATCCACAATAAGTCCCGGCTCATGAGCTCTCCATGCGTCTTGTGTCCTCATCCTCCTCAACAATTGACCACTGGCTCTTTACCACCTAACACATTCAGGTTTACACTCATTTCTGAAGGGTAGAGGTGCCCAAATTACGTATAAAGGAGAGCAGGTCTCCACAAGAGATATGTATAGACACATGTAATTCTTCAACACTAATTACTTGCAAAACTTCCTAAG
>WIPJ01002864.1:45511-60433 GCA_018155075.1 Cassiopea andromeda | reverse complement strand
TATATATATATATATACTTATATTTTTATAAACAATATATTACACTACTTAAGTGTGGGTGTAAGGACTGTGAAGTATATAGGCTCCAGAAAGGGAGTTCCCTAGCTCTAATATACACCCAAGGGACTTACATGTTGAGCAGTTGTTTAGGACAGAAGTGAGTGTTTAACCTATATAAAGAGTTATCATGAGCCTATGGATCTACTCAAACATACTCTTTATTGAGCATGTATTCATTAAGGTGCATTATCAGTCCTACATGGACATCATTTCATTGCACCGCACATTCCGGGCAGGAGGAACCAAATCTGGCCATTCCTTCATAATGGCTGGGGGATACAATGATGCTTTATCAACGAGCTCTTTTCATCACCCAGCTCTTCCATGCATTATTTCATGAGCTGGATGTCATACTCTCATATCCATACACACAAGATCTAAGAGGTATTATGTGATCATTACAATCAGTGCATCTCACCTGTTTGTGTGACAGGCACATCTACAGGAACAAGTGGAACACAAGTAACATGCCACTTTTCATAGTAAGTATCATATCCTTTCGTCTATTATAAAGCCTACCAGTTCCACTCACTACAGGTTTCTTATATTTGTCTGCTATATTGTAATTAACAACTCCATTTGGTATTATGTATGTTTCCATTTATATAGGCTAAAATACATGGTCAGTTGTTGTCATCAGTTATCGCCCATCAGTCTTTTCTATCAATATTTATCTGTTAGTAGTTGCTGTTTTTATATATTTCTATTCTTACTGTAAATGTTTGGCGTTATGCTTAGCATGCACTTTGTAGCTGTTGCCTATGAGTGCATGCCTATCCTTTTCGCCAGTGATTTTTGCAACCCTAAACCCTTACACTTGATATTTGGTAAATATGGGCACTATATATGATGCCCTAAGAGCTCCAGGGTTCTATGGCAGACTACCTTTCATTTGACATTTCTCAAACCCTGGAATAAATGTTCCTTCTTTCATGCTGTATTTATTTGATTATATGCATGGGCAACTTAAAAGCTTTGTAGCACTTCTGCAATAATATATAAATATGGGTGGTTCATAATTTATGGTGAGTTATAGCTTGAAATGGTTATATGCTATGCTTGCTTATAATTAAATAAATACAGTGCTGCAAAAATCACAAAGGGACTGCTCATATACTATTTGATGATCTGTTCCCATAATGACTCCAACTTTCTATACTCATTACTTAAATACCTTTGAACGAAACTCCAATGCGACGGACACCTCATTCACCTCTAGACATTCAATACACAGACCTTTCCACACTATCAGTCTTTTTTTTGCATCATCCCACAATTCCTGCCACAGCTCAAACTCACATTCACATTTCCATACACCATCTCCACTTGCTTCATAAAATAGTATATGACCAGTTCCAAAGGATTACCCAAACAGAGGATGCTCCTTGACGTGGTGTTTGGGCTTTTGACCAATGCATCCAGTAACAATTTGATTCATCATACATTGCAGGTTTTAAGAGTTCTGCCATTGCGATTGTAGGTTTTAACCATCACATTAATTTTATATGAATTTAGTTTGTCACAGAATATAATGTACCCTTTACTTACAGGAAGATGATATGAGAGACTAGCTTTTTAAATGGGTGCCCGCTAAACGCGGGCAATCCCACCCCCAACTGTGATCTGCAGATTAGCCTTGGAAAGACTAGAAATGTCTACACTAACCTCTTCACGCTGAGAGAATTGTTGAGTGATGACAGTAAGCTACATACTGCAAAGCATGTTGATTGATGGCATCACAGATCACTGTAATTGAGCATGTGACCCCCTGCCATGCCTGGTTGGAATGTAGAAGACAATTGTTGACAGAATTGGGGTGAAATGATTATGTAAAAATGATCGCAAACCTACACTAGGCTACATGGTTCAATAATGGACTGGATGAATTTGGTGGGGGGGATGGCTTTCATTGTATTATAGCCAATGGGGAGCAGCAAGAAGAAGGCTGGGAGGCACAGCATTAGTTGATACAAAGAAGTAGCTAGAACCATTTGGGAAGATATGATTTTGAATAGAAAGAAACTGCCACCTCACCTAACGCTTGCAAGCTGGCCTGGCTGCAGATATGATTACATAAAATTATTAGCCAAGCAGATGTCTCCGTTTTGGTCTGTTTCTTCTATTCGCCATTTTGGAATGGAGTGGCTGTGGAAGAATTTACGTCTGAGAGCTTCTGCCCCGGAAAAAGTCTACATTCATTTAAAACAACTATTTTTGGCCTCAACTTCATAACTAAATTTTCTGATGGATGTCGCTGAGGCCTAAGCTATTGCGCGAACGGTTTCAGAGGTATTCGCCATGGAGCATCACCCGCGCTTAAACTACTAAACCTAACTTGAATTTCCAAGTCGAGGGGCAATTCACTGATTTTTGTCGTACACATTACTCAAAATCACAGAAGAATTACTGAAAAATCGTTAAATCATAGAAATAATATCATTGAAATATCACAGAAAACAATACATTAAATCACCTAAAAATAAAACATTACACAAAAATTGCAAAATCACATAAAAGTCAAAACTCACGCGAGAATTTATAGGGAAAAGCTGATGAACATTCGGCTCTCTCGTGCATGCTGGTGTCTATTGCTAGCCAGCATCGCTTTTGCCATCACGATACAGCTGATAGGTAACCTATGGTAAATGTTGTAGATAACTGAATTTGTTAATAGCTGTCAACCTCTCTCGTAATCTATAGAGATTCAAACTGCGTCTTTAGTTTGATAGCTAGTACTTTTGACCAGTGTCGCGTTTACCCATAGCACATGCTCAAGTGTCCCTTAGAATTCTTGAAATTAGGGGACCTGAGCTAGATTTTACAAATTCTATAAAGCGCTGATGGCTTCAGTCTTCTGTTTGAATTGGGCTGCTAACTCATCAGATAAAAAAATTTTTATCGATGACAAATGTAGTTTTTCTAGATTGCACAAAACTGCATGCTCGGTTTGCAACTTAGACAACACACAATCAACGTGCAAATTTTTGGATTCACTTGCTGACCTTATTCAGGAATAGGACAAAGCCCTTGTACTCCAGGATGATTTCTTGGGGAGCTCAGGGAGCTAAGCCCCCCTTACTAGAATTCTTGTTCATTTTGAAGGGCTCAGCTTCAGCATGTTTCAGTATTAGACTTCCTTTTCAAAGTGCATTTACCTTGCTTTCTCAGGGGGGTTCGTGTCAATATTTGGAGTCAGATTTTATCAAAGCAATCATGTTTGAGGTCTGTGAATTGTAGCTTAGGAAAAATTCAATATTTTTGCTCTGACAATAAAAAGCAAAGTTACAAAAGAAACCAAATTCTAAACCTTTAATACTAAAAATATTATTGTAACGACATTAAACTAAGTCCGATGCCTAGATATTCGCTTTAACCGAATGCGAAAATGAGCCGCAAGCTACTCAGTTCCGTAGCATACAGACACGAATACTTGCGTAAATCATATAGCACGAAAACAACATACAAGAATTCTAAAAAGTATCTGCAAATAAATTCTCGCAATGAATGAATGAATGAGTGCTGAATTATACATTAATTAAAGTTCTACATGCATATAGAAAGTCTCCACACCTCGTATAGAACAGAAGAGAAAGCTCCACCTGGGCTTGCTTTCAATGTTTCGCAATGTATTATGATGAATTTCCTCACTGCTACATGGCTATTGAGATCTTTCTAGATTTTGATTATATTATATCAAAATTATACTAAATTATCATGTCTCCATTATTAAAAATATGGGCGTGGCTGTAAATAGGTCACACCCACTCTAAGACATTACACCTAGAGCCCCTCGTTAAAAATTGTAGAAATCACCCATGCATGTACTTGAGTGTACAACGTAAATGTCTACATTACTGCTTGCAAAATTGTCGTATTTGCAATATCATTGTGCACTTTTATGGCTGATTTGCTGAGTTTTGAAGAGGTGGAACAAACAATTGCAAAGACGAAGTGTCACAATGCAGGGGTGGATCTAGAAAACTTCATGACTGTCGCACATAGGGTGTGGCTCGTTAGTAGGCGTGGTTAAACCAAGGAATTCTGTGACTGTTTGTTGTGGGGCTGGTGAAGATAGTCAAAATAATATAACACCATATCACATTAAAATCAAACCATGCCAAAGAGGTACTCCTATAATTATAATTTCTAAATGTAATTATAACCCTAACCCTAACGAATGCTCTAACCCACCACAGTACTCAGAGTTATAAATGAACTGCTGCTAATACCTCATGCTTCATTATAAGCATGGGTGGACCCAAGGAGGGCTGGGGGTCATAGCCCCCTCCCAAATAGCAACATTTCCTATAGCAAACAATAATGTAAAGAAACTTCCAACATAAAAAAGACAATAAAATGAATCAGATGGGCCCCCAAAGTTCAGCACTAGATCCTCCCCTGATTGATAAGACATATAACCAGTTACCAAAAGTATTTCATGACCTATTTCACAAATTCCATGCAACTGAAATGACAACACAAAAATGTGCTTTAAGCATGGGGAATTACCATTCTCAGGATCATTCCCCAGCAATATGAAACATGATCCTGAAAAGTACCTGCTCTCTGCAAATGATTTCAGATTGGTTTCAGGCACGTTTAAGGAGCAAGAGAATATAATTTAATATTGAAAATGATATCTTGAAGTGTACCTTGCAGCTACGACCCTTTTATCACTATCACTCATAACGTGTAGGCATGCATCATTCTTCACTTGCTAAGCAACCTACTAAAATCTATTTATCAAATCTACTTTAAGATTGTGCGACAGCGCTACAAAGCATCCTTTAGGCATAAGGTCGCACAGGAAAACGATATGATTGGCTTCCTCAATTAATATGCAAATTGTGCAACAGTGGGTAAGAAGCATCCTGAGCACAGACATTTTACTCTATCTAGTTTGATACCCTGTTGAGCTTCAGTAAAATCTGTAAGATTTAACAATCCGGAATAAAGATAACAAACATGGGATCTTCTCTTTCTGACTAGCTCCTCCACAGAATAGGAAAATGAAGGCACTTCTATATAATTCCGTACCAACTAAAAGCAAACAGAAAAATCCATCTTAGAGCTGATTCGATGTAGTAAAAATTAAAAAAAGCTTTCCAAGTGACTAAAAATAGTGTTGTACAGCTGAATGTTGACTGTCGCATGTGGGGCCTGTGCGACAGTCTAGATCCGCCTCTGTCACAAAGGTGCAGGACCAGACGGGATTCCAGCTGAGATTCACAAATATGGATGAAAACAACTAAGAAAGCAGCTGCATCAGTTGATTCTAAAAATATGTGATGAAGAGGAAATACCATATGAATTATGGAACGCTAATATTGTGAAAATCTGCAAAAGAACAAGTGATAAATCAGAATGTGGAAATGACATAGGAGTATCTCTTTTAAACACTGCAGGCAAGATGCTCTCAGGAATTTTGAATGAGAGACTACGGCCAATAGCAGAGAACATACTTCCAGAATCACACTCAGGCTCCAGACCCAATTGAGGAACCACTGACATGATTTTCTGCATACAATAACTGCAAGACAAATACAAAGAGCAGAACTCACCTCTCTACTTAGCCTTCATTGATCTCACCAAGGCGTTTGATACCGTATCCAGAGAGCTGCTATGGGAAGTACTTGCGAAATATGGCTGGCAGGTGAAACTTATAAAAATGGTGCGACTGATGCATGACCAGATGACAGCGACAGTGCTTGTGAATGAAGGTGAATCCACTCCGTTTGAAGTGAAGACTGGAGTAGGACAAGGCTGCTTAAAAGCACCAATACTGTTTTCCATCTTCATATCAGTAGCGATTCTCTTTGCAATTCCACGAGTGCCTGTCAGAAAGACTAACATTTTATTTCGCTTCGATGGAAAGTTGTTCAACCCCCCGAAGACTACGTGCGAAGACGAAAATCACTCAGGCCGTAGTGGCAAAGTTTCAGTATGCCGATAGCAACGCTGTGGCAACTCAGACTGCGGAGGACCTGCAAACTGTACTCAATGCCTTCAGTTTTGCCTATGCAAAGCTTGGACTGCAAATCAATACGAAGAAAACGCAAGTTCTGCTTCAACCTTCTCCTAAAGATCAATACAAAGCTCCTCCATCCATAAGGCTAGGAGAAAACCACTCTGGATAACATGGAAAACTTTGGTAATCTTGGCAGTATCATTTCCCCAAATGCCAGCATAGATGCTGAGGTCAACCACCCAATCCAGCAAGCAGCTGCTGCCTTTGGCAAGCTCAAGTCTCCAGAGTCTTCCAAAGCCGGGACATCAGCTTAGAAACCAAGATTGAGGTTTACAGAGCAGTTGTGATAGCAACGCTGCTTTATGGTTTGGAAACCAGGACCACATACAGAAGATACTACGTAGCATTTGAGGAATTCCAACAACGATGCCTTCGTAGCATGCTGGAGATCGATTGGCATGATAGGCGAACTAACCTGAGCGTTCCACAGCAAGCTGGCATCCCCAGTGTAGAGTGCGCTGTAGTAAAGAACCAGTTGAGATGTTGTGGTCATGTGGTGAGAATGAGTAGTGAACGGCTGCCGAAGCCAATGTTTTACTGTGAAATGAGTGACGGAAAGAGAGGTGCTGGAGGACCTAAGCGACAATACAAAGACGGATTAAAGAAATTACTTATACCGTGTGAGATCCCCATTGCAAATTGGGAAAACATGGCAATGAACAGATGTCAGTGGAGAAAGACGGTGTGTCCAGTGGAGAAAGACGGTGCATTCTGGGGCAAAGAAATTCAAACAGAAAAGAAGTAGCAACATCGAAGAGAAAAGGCAACTACGAATGCAGAGGGAAATAGAAACAAAGCTAGTGATCTCACCTGGCATGACATGTCTAGCTTGCAAGAGAGATCTCAAAGCTTGTATTGGCCTCTACAGCCATTACCAAGCACATCACCAATGGATATCTGAATGGACACCAATCTTCTGTAAAGAAGAGGGGCCAACGATGACGTGCACCTTGCATTGAGAATCATGATCGTTTTGGTGACTCATGCTCATTTTCACATTGAACTACATGGGCGTTGTCATGTGACCTTCCATTATGCTTTTGTGCAGTTTTGTTGACATCGTGGTATTATTACGTTTTGTTGTTATATTGCATATTTTAGGTCTGTTATGTTATAATTCTACTTTTGATATACCGTTCCAGAGAGATTTGGAATCTATAATCTTAACACTTTGATGATTGGCCATCTTGATATTGTCTTCTATGGGGTCATTCACCCGTTGCGTAACGCCAAATTTGCCATTTTCCAGACCCTTCTCCCTCCTCTGTAACTCTCAGCAACACAAGACTCGACCCCCTCCTACCAGTACGTAACAAAATCGCCTAACCTTCCCCTCCTATATATGCAGTAGGACTTAAAGATATTACTTTCTGTTTATGTATTTTTACTTTAGAGCATGCGCAGTCACTGTCACTCTTAATTAGCTTAGCAGATAAATAGTAGACACACCCTTAGCAGGGACTTCTTTTTTGGCTGAAGAAACCTTGCTACTTACGTGATTGAAAGAGGTATGCTAAAAAGCATAGTGCTCAAATCTTGAATGGTAATACATTTGCTCACACCCATATTCTCATTACCGTCTCAGCAAATAGAAGGCGGCGAATTCATCAACAAACGGCTTTCGAAGCTAAATTTAGTCCAATTTCACATGTTTTGGAGCATTTTTACCATCCATGCTAAAACAGCTGTGCATGCTCGAGTTTATCTATTTTGGTCGAAATTATACTTGAATCATTAAGCTCATACATTCGGTTCTACGTGTTCATAGAACTAGAGTCAGATCTCATGGTTTTGACACTCAATGATACAAAACAAAATTAGATCCAGAAAAGTAAGCCTACCTAATGCAAGCACGAGCTTTTGTTCCAAACAAATACTATCTATTGATCTATAAACGCAATCTAATTAGTTATTCTGATGCCTCTAACGTCTTGAAGGAACACTAATACCTCCTACCTTTTATTTTCATGTTTCTTCCTGAAGCAGCTACCCATACAATAATAGCATCCATACAGCACTATATAGACTATCATTTAGCTGTACATTCGTCTCCAAGCTAAGCTCAATTTGATCATTATGTTCAAGTGGTTTGTCCGACTCTTTTAACCAGAAGAAAACAGTGTTTCGTCTTCTCTGAGCACATTTCTCATAGCTTCAATAATCGCTATTGCAACCACACAGCATTATGACAGTCACGTAGACGCAAGATGGCAAAAGGACTGGACCCTGGTTACGACTAGAATTTTGGCGGGAATATGTATAGTGATAGTAATACTTGTGCCATAAGAAACCTGGCATATTCTATATATGTTGTGTTTCTAGTTGAATTTTAGTATTTCGTCTGGGTTTAACTTGTCTGTATTTCAGTAGCAAAGCTCTCCATCCCAGTGGTTTATACTCACTATATCCAAACACTAACATTTTCTCATCAAATTTGGACGAATTACGAGAATGATCTTAGCGAGAATTGAAGAGGGAACAAGTCCCTCAACTTCATACCCTGGCCCAGCTGTGATCGGATGTCAACTGTAGTGACTTTTCCTGCATTTCTTCACTACATGTATGGTAAAATTTACAAACGACTTTTCTCCAACCCCTTGGTGTATGAACAAGCTAATTCTCAGCATAACTTGCCATACTGATGCTTATATATGTAAAAGTGTATAAAAACTTATCTTTTTGGTAGTGCAATTTTGGAAACGTTTTGCGCAATCATACAGGGGCGTGGCTAGGGGCTTGGACAGGGCTATAAAAGGGAGACGGCATAAATGAACCATACCCCCGTGGCCACACCACTGCAACCAGGTATTCCGTTTTTCCCCTGTCCTTACCGACATAAATTGGAACCTGACGTTTTGCATCTGAGTGAGTATAATGACTTTAATTATAGCATGATAGAGGGTGTCCCGCCAATTCTGCGCGTGAGTTGAAATGCAAGATGAAGTGGAAATACGTCTTCAGATCACAATCCAAGAATCAAGCTTCTTTGTCTGTACTGAAGATGACAAATACAAAGCAAACAGCAAAAAATAAGGGGAAACTAGGTCAATATTGATAAATGTTTATCCGCTTTAACATTTATCAAAGCCAGTGGAAACAGAACCTATGTATTCAGGCACACAACTAACAGTTTTCGAGGGCATGGGTCCTACCCACGAAAAAAGGCACATTTATATTTTTTAAAGAAGATTCGGCCTTATAATACTGTTTTGCAGATTCAAAAACGGAGGAAAGAGTTTGGGAAATTTACTGGCATGGCCATTTCTGAAATCCAATGATCCTCATTGCAATCTAGTTTTACGGCAAGGAAAGAAGAAAGGGCCTTGGAGCGAAGTCTCCAGAAAATTTTTAAAACCATACCTTTTCCATCTAATGACTTGATATAAAGAGGACACTGCTAAAAGAGCATTTTCGTTCTTTTGCTGAAAGAGGCAAGGGGGTCCAGACCTTAACGAAAAAAATCGTTTGCTCACTGCTGAAAATGGCTGACCTGAAAACTCTTTATTGTTATGTAATGGCACTATGTAAGCCCCTCCCCCTCTGTTTTTCCGCAACGCTTCATAACAAATCAATTGGTCCCTCTCTCCCTGGAGGCGTTGCGTAACAGGTGAATGATCCATAGACAGAGTAATTAAGAAACATAAATTGAAGTTTTCTGCTTTCCAACTACTAAAGTTTTGCAAAGGGGCATTTTTCGACTTCGTACAAGTTGTAAGTCCAGAATATCTTTGAGAGACCCCAATCATCCCAGGGCCCCGACAGAAGTAAGCTCGGCCCTGCTTTTGATTTTAGAAATATAAAGAGTATTTCTCATGGAGGGTCATAATTTGAAAGTTTCGGGATAATGTAATATTTCATGAAAACGGAATTCAGATTGTGTAATGCTCTCAAAACTTCTAGCGCTGATAGTCTAATTGAATGAATGAGCTGTGGTAGGAATTGTTTTGTTTGTGGTTCATTATAAGTTGAGGCAAAATCTGATAGTGCAAAGCGTAGTGCACATTTTTTCATCATGGAAAGCGAACGCACAATTGTAAAATATGATGTCTTTGGTGTTGACGAAAGTGATCAAAAGAAGTTGGTAATCATTAGGGCAGTCTAGAAGTCTAACAATAGTAGTAGTAGCAGTGGAAGTAGTAGTAGTATTTGTTTATTATTGCAAAATTACATAAAAGATAACATAAAATTAATGCAATAAAAACAGTACTGAACATTTCCATCACAATATTGCCTATCACTCTCCACTGTTTCCTGTTCTCTGCTTTCCTCTTTGCCTCACCGTACGTACTGACACCAGCAAACTCGCACACACCATCAAAAAATGTACGTCTCTTCCGCCCTTTTTGAGTTCTTCCCAATATTTCTCCATCAAAATTTGTCAAAAACGGGCAATCATGTCTTAAGAGATTACCAATCCAGCAGTGTCTCCTCTTTTCGATGCTATGCATCAAGCTTCTCTTTTCTCCAACCATTTTCAGTACTTGTTCATTCGTTTTCCGATCTGTGTATTTCACTTTCATCATTCGTCTCCAGCACCACATTTCAAACGCTTCCAAATGTTGCACTTCTCTTTGTCTTATGGTCTATGTTTCTGCAGCGTAGGTGGCCACGCTCCAGATTAGGGTTTTCAGTATTCGCCTCCTTGTTTCCAATTTAAAGTCTCATGATAGTAACTCTTTCCTCTTAATGAACAGAGCCTTGGCTTGAGCATTCTTTGTTGGATGTTGTTTATGCACTTCGCATCTCGTGATATTACACTTCCAAGAAACTTGAACTGATTCATTTGCTTAATCAACTTCCCATTGATATTGATTGTCATGGCTTTTTCCTCTCCTTTTCCAATGTACACAACTTTTGTTTTATTTTCATTTATTTCCATTCTCTACTTGCCCACAATTTTGTTCAATACATCGAGCATTCTCTGCAAGGATTTGATACTGCCTGATACGACACATAGGTCATCCGCAAATCTTATCGACTGTAGTCTAACAGTCAAAAGTCCAAATTTTCTGGAATAAAGTAAAAAAATTGTGATCTAAACCATATCCTTGATAATGATGAGAGACGACAATGTTACTTTTATTATCAAAGAGATAGTGCAACACTATCTTACACTTCTCCCATCAGTTTTATTGAGAATATACTGAAAAGATGATTACAAACAACAAACCTTCCAGAACAAATAGACTTACAAAAGCCATCTTTTTCTACAATGAATAACAAAAAGCTGTGTATAGTTCAGATTACAGCTGATGGTGAAAGGTCCTATTTATATAAACTGGAAAGTCATTAACATGTCAGTTACATTTAGAAATTTTGAAACATAGAGATTAGAAGGTTGCTATTTGTCTTCATGTTCCAAAATGTAAGATACCGAGGTATGAAGCTCCTTCAGTAGCTTCCAGTTTTAGAAAAATTCTATGCTTCCACAAAGTTTTATATTCAAGTACTTAGGATGACAACATAGAGCCAGCTCATAATACTTCCAATCAGTGGCTTACAGCACAGGCTAAATCAAATATTGATCGCATGTTCACTGCGAAATACTCATTTCCTTCAGGTCTTTCAACTTTATTGTCATGATTATATTTTGACTAGAAAAGGTAAAAGCTGGTTAATTTCTACTATTTTATGTAGATTAAACCAAATACAAAAGTTAAATATTACCTTTTGACGGTAGTTTCTTCTCATTGCAGCCAAACATGATTGCACTGTTGCACTACCACGGATTTGGCAAAAAGGCACATTTACATGATCCGCTTTCTTGTCCTTACGGGGCCACTATCGTACCTCCTCATATAGTAACTCCTAGTATAGGCCAATCTCAATCATGCTTACTGCAAGCAAGATACTAGAGCGCGCTGTTCACATACAGTTAAATAAATTCTTAACAGAAAATTTCCCCCTTCATCCAAGATAATATGGTTTTCAGTACTCTTTATCAACTTTGCATTCCCTTCTAAAATATTTTGATGATATCCTTGCAAATATGGATAACCCGTATGTAACAGGAGCGTTTTACCTTGACTTAAGGAAGGCTTTCGACACTATCGAGCATCCCATCCTGCTGAAAAAATAGCTGTTCATGGCGTTGATGAGAAGTCAATGGGCTGGTTTACATCTTATCTCATTAATCGTTCGCAACGGACTAGTGTTGGGAACTGTATTCCCACTCCAAGCTATAGGACTCCCCCAGTGATCAGTGTTGGGATCGCTGTTGCATTTGATCTACATAAATGACCTTCCAGATAGGCTCCAAACTACCAGATCATCACTATTTGCTGGTGACACTGCAATTTATACAACAGCTCCTAGTGCTAATCATCTTGCAGTAGCATTAAATGAATATGTAAGCCATGTGAAGACCTAGCTTGTGGATAACAGATTAAACTCAATGTAAACAAGTCAGGATATATGTTGATTGGAGGGAATAACTAAGTCAAAGATTTCGGAAATGTAGTGCTGAGCGTTGAAGGTAACAGATGAGAAAAAGTCAGCAGCTTCAAATATCTGGGAGTTATCATCGGTGAAAATCTATCCTGGATGGATCATGTAGAAAATGTTTCTAGCAAAGGGTCGCAAAGAATAGGTGTCCTGAGACGACTAAAGCATCTATTGCCTATAGCTCAAAGGAAAATGGTGTATAACTCAATGACACTGCATCTCTTTGATTATGCCGACATTGTACGCGGAGACCGTGACAATAAAGTATTCGGCCCGGTTTGCACTACACATACTAGCCCGGGGCGAACCCGGTTTGGCTTAACCTGGGTTAGATCTTTTGTAGTGTAAAACGCAAAAAACCCTGGTTCGCACTGGGTTCTACCCATTTTAAGCTGACCCTGCAGCAGAGGTCAGTTCGCCCCAAGTTCGTTCCGGGTTAGTTGCTTTAAGGTTGGTTTCCATTGCAGCTCTTTTGGTCGCGAGGGCACAGCGCTCAACTCTCAGGCATGCGCATCAAGAAAATATTGAGGTGAGAGACGATCGCGCGCTGTTAAACATGAAAGCTTTAGGAGTTGCACCTCTGATAAAATAGGTAAATAGAAACGGGTACAATAGAAACGGGATTATTGGACTTCCATTCTATCAGTGTTACTATATTAAAGGGTGGTTTTATGAAAAAGGGTTCCAGAATAGTTTTGTATAGAGATAGTAAATTTGATGCAAATAACTTTAGGCAGGCGCTTAAGGATTGTCTCCACGAGGTCAATAGAGAAGACGTAGGATCTTCTGAGTTTAATGAAAGAGTAGAGACGTTGTTGAATGAGCATGCGCCTATTAAGAAGAACGTCCGTGCTAATGACGGTTCTTTTATGACAGAAGTCCTTCGAAAAGCAATATATACTCGTACTAACCTCCGCAATAGATACAATAAGATTAAAAGTCAAGCTGCCGTAGGAATATTGTCAACTCAGGGGTCTATCAAATGGCCTTATGCTATCATTACCTTGTTTACTGCATACGCAAATTCAATTAACTAAGGATCAAAAAGTAATCGAAACAAGGAAGATGAACAAATTTGAGGAAGGCCAATTTCTTACTGATGTTGCTAGTGTTTGTTGAGAGAGTGTGGTTACTCAAACAGATGACGTAGATATGCTTGTTTAGAACTGGTCTGCTCTCTTCTCTATAACTGTTGATAAACATGCCCCTATTATGCAAATGTGAGTATCTGAAAAGTTTTGCCCCTGGATATATCAGGACGTAAAAGCTCTTAAGCGCAGTAGGGATGAAAATGGTTTCACTGAAAACAACATCATCAGTAATGAGGGAATCTTACAGGCAGCTCAGGAATAAGGTTAATATCATGAATATTAAGTTACAGAAACAGTACCAGAGACGCATTTACCCATGGGCCCCCTAAAATTCTTAGATTTAGGGGGCCCGAGCAAAATTTAAAAAGCCAGTGAATTACAAGTCCCCTTACAAACTTACCTTGCAACCATGTCCATAAAAATTCATGCTAACAGGGTGCTAGGTACTATACACGTGACACAAAATTTTTTAAGTGCATTTCAAGGGGCCCAAATCAAGTCTGGGCCCAAGGCCCCAACCGACTTAAATGCGGCCCTGAACAGTACTTCTCGAATAAGATATCTGCTTTTAAAGGGAACGTAAAGGACTCCTGGAAGACAATTAATGGACTCTTAAACAGGCATTCCATGTCATGCAACTATGGTAAATTTGGCGAGCATAGCATAAGAAAAAGACTAGATTTGAATTTTATTTTAATTAATCAATCAAATGGAAACTATTTACGATATTCTAAGATCGATTATATCAAGTTCTACTCTGCTCAGCTCAATTCTCAATTCCAATACAATTCTAAAATCTGCTAGCATGTGCAACGCATGCATACTAAATAGGCGTAGGTAATGGGAGCATAGGGAGAGCATGCTGAGAAGGCGCAACGGAATTGCCCGAAACAAGAGCCCAGTGCCCCTTTTAGTCCTCCGCTATGGCCCTTCACAACAGCAACACTGATTTTTTTAAAGGATGCTGATGAGGAAACTCGGCAAAGATAAGACATAAAGAACTTAATGAACGGTTACTTCTGCTCTATTGGCGAAAATCTTGCCAGCGATATTGAGGATGCTCCATATACCCTTCTGGCTGGTGACAGTGTTGTTACTAAAATGAATTCCCGATTTAAGCTCAAACATATAAGTACCTTGGACATTAGGGGTGCAATTGC
Organism: Cassiopea andromeda; assembly: GCA_018155075.1. Taxonomy (NCBI): domain Eukaryota; kingdom Metazoa; phylum Cnidaria; class Scyphozoa; order Rhizostomeae; family Cassiopeidae; genus Cassiopea; species Cassiopea andromeda. The sequence goes on along the minus strand of WIPJ01002864.1, from coordinate 45,650 downwards.
CAAACTTTAAACTGCCAAGAGTTTTGGAAATGACATCATTTCAAGCTATTTCTTCAAACTGGCCTTGCCTTTCATTGAAACCTCCTTATCCATCATGTTTAATACTTCAATAGAAAGAAGTCAATTCCCAAATTTGTGG
>WIPJ01002864.1:18108-31467 GCA_018155075.1 Cassiopea andromeda | reverse complement strand
ACTTTACAAATCTATGTCTTTACACTTCTCTGCAGCAAATTATGCTCATAAATGTTTAGATTCAAAGGCTACTATTGTAAACGCTTTTACAGGGAAATTCTAGGTTCATTTCTAGGTTCAGGAAAACATTGAATCAACATGGAAAACAGCATTTTATGATTCAAAATTTGCCCAGAGCTTAGAGTATAGTCTCATACAGAAGACCCAATTCATTGATGACGAAAATTTTAAGCGTAATTTATTTTATACCTCAGATAAGTTTACAATTTTCCAGTTTTGCCAAGGCGTCTAGTACTATTTTGGATTCAGAGTAGTGGATTAGCTCTAGATAGCAAATGTGATAAGCGGCAATGTATGCATAATAATTTGGCTGAAACAGTACTTAGTGGCCTGAAAATGAGCTTTTAAACAACGAAGTTGGTTTGATAAGTTAATGTATTACTCACATAAACATCTATTTGTCTTGAAGTCGTGTTGGATTTGTTTCTGCTTTCACATTGTTTCCAAGATACTTGGTGATTCTTTGGTCTCAATTAAACTTAGTCTCGAGTGATTAAGCTTTCTTTACAATCAGTAATACGCTTCCCTAACAACAACTTCGAATAGGGTACGTTCATCAGGGAAATACAAGAACAATGAATACAAGCAACATTATTGTCCTTTCATAGAAACGGTTAATTGATGACGTCAGATAGTGATTTATGATAGCTTCCAATGGGAATTAAGAAACAAAGGTATGGTCTTGTATCGGTTTCAGCCTGTTTGTTTACACATGTATCACGGAAAAACAAGCTTTGGTTCCAGGAGACAAAGATACTTTAAAATCGCCATCAAGATACGCAAGCATTTTTGTTTTTCTACTACATCCTCCATCTTCAACGTCTATATGAAAATTCACTTTGCAGTTAAATGGTTTGGCAATAAATTTGCCAAATTTCCTTTCGGAGGTGCTTTTTGCAAGTGAATGAATTATATCCCGTGAGTTGTAATTCACATTATATTTTGTTAGTTTCATACCGTAAGTAACTACCGTAAAGCCATATTTATCAACACTCATAAAACTTACATTAGTTAATGTAAGTGTTTATGTGTGTTAATAAATATGGCTTTACTGTAGTTACGTAAAAAAGTATGAAACTTCCAAAATACAATTAATTTGTCAAATGACATTTAGGTAGTTTCATGCCTATATTGAGTTTATTACAACCATACCTGTCAACAGGCATAAACACTTGAAAATTGAACCTCAAAATTTCGTTGCCCTTAGGCAACCTCATAAGTGAGTCTTCTTACTGAGGATGTTGCCGAAGGGCAATGAAAATATTGAGTTTTAATCTTAATGTTAAAACTCGCCATAGGTAAGGAGCAACCGAAATACAATTTGGCTTGGTAATAAATAATTCCTTCATTCAGTTATCATTTAAGGCCCATTCATTGTTAGTAAACTTTAATGCAGTTAGTAATGAATTAAAACCCTTTCATTATTACAATACACTGGTAAAATCTGCAACTGTTCCCACAAATTCACATAGAAAATTAGACTAAAAGCTCGCACACTTAGCATAAATAATTCCTTCATTCAGTTATCATTTAAGGCCCATTCATTGTTAGTAAACTGAATAGCACATCCAATAAGCCCTAAAAACTGAAAGTACTTAATTACACATGCAAATTTCAGAAATATGGTTCCTAGAATTATCTTAAGAATAAATTTTAAGTAATTCCTTCATCCAGTCATCATGTAAAGCCCATTCATTGTTAGTAAACTGCACAAATCTCCACTCTTTCAGACAAATTCACCTTTCAATAAATAAAACCTTAAACAAATAGCACATACAAAAAAAACCCTAAAAATTACTTTTACCCCCGACTATCTGGGCTGCCATTATCAAAAAGCTGCCAATTCCTAACTGAGAGTACCTAATTACACGCGTAAATTTCAGAAATGTGGTTCCTAGAATTATCTTAAGAATACATTTTAAGTAAGAAAATGCATAAAGTAAATATCATGAAATGGCCCCTATGATAAATACTCACACTAAACAAATATCATATGCAATGGGCCCCAGAAATTTTCCTTACCAATGGTCCTAATTAAAAGTAGCAAATTAAAAGTGCAAAAGTCAGAAATATGGTTGCCACAATTATCTAAAGAATAAATTTTAAGTAAGAAAATGTGTAAAATAAAAATCATTAAGTGACCCCTACAATAAGCACTCACCCTAAACAAATACCAGATTCACTAAGTCCCAGAAATCACCCTTACCCCTGACCATCTGGGCTACCTCTTTGAAAAAGCTATCACTTAGCACTTTTCCTAATAAAATACAGTACAAACTCGCATATGAGGGTCGTATAGGGGTTCTGGGGAACAGGGGAACATGCCTAAAAATTATTGGGGAACAGGGATCAAGCAAAACCACGAGATCAGGCAAAAGAAAAATGGATAACGATTCCATTCTTACTTCTATAGTGCCCATCACCGGCGCAATCTATAGAAGTGGGAGGGAGAAGCCGGACATCAAATGGAATTTTGAAGTGAAACTGCCCGCCGATGATATTGTCCTTTCACAGTTTAAAAACAGACTGCAATTTTTCCTTGGTGTAGAACAACGATGTGAAGAACTGAACATCGATAAATTTACATTGAAACTGCTGAACATGAAATCTGCTCCCAACTCCTAGGACGTTGCAAGAGACAGAATATTTGCAATTGACACACAAGAACAATGGAAAGATGTTTTCACCAAGCTGATCAAATCTGAGCGAGAACTTGTTGGTAAGAAAATATAAGATCAGTTTTGGTCTGTAAGACCTCACACTTAACTTGTATCAGAGCATAATTAATGAATGGCTTGTAACTGCCTTTTGATTTTGAAACAAGGATCACAAAAAGAACCTTGAAAAGAATGAAAGAACAATGCCATAAATGTATATTATTCTTGTTAGACATGTTTTGTTTGAAGAAAGTTTGTAACTCATAAAAAAGCTCTGATCTGACCTCTGGTCCCTGATTGTTTCTAGCAGGAACTATTTGTTTTTTTTAAATAGCAATGTATACATTTTTACATAACAATATATACATTTTTACACATATACAGAGTTAACTAATCAAAATCGAGTATATACATACCATAAATGAATTTGATATATTGGGTTAAGTTATTGGGATTTCTTTTAACGAGTAATTCGAATACCTTGATTCAAATATGTTTTACTGTTTCACTGTGAAAAGTTCAATACAAAAACCTCTTTAGTTAGTATTAATTGCTTTCTACTTTCGTTAACCATGTTTCATAGTGGTAAGCTCTTACCGCTGTAGCTGTATGCGTTCAGTTTTTTATAAAAGAAGACCGTTACTCGAATTCCGACCCCCCTGTTTATTACATTTCGGAACTTTTTCCGACTCCCCTGTTTATTGACTTTGATTGATTGAAATTTTTAATTATTTGTACAGGGTAATACATTCAGTAATCAAAAGAAAAAACTGCTTTAAAATGTGCGCTGTCAAAAATCCTAGCTAATCTACATACAGTTCAATAGCAAGATAAACGAAAATTAATGTACAATATGTTCTGATTATAAATAATATAAAAGTTTGATGATGTGCAAGAACTCTGGCACCCTTTGATTTTTCAAAGATTGCTTCAGCAATTTTTGAAAAGTTGCCAGTGAAGAGGCATTTTTTATTTCAGTGCTTAGAGTATTCCACACCTTTACACCTCGATATGAGAAGCTGCGTTGCCCGTAAGAGGTTGCAAAGCTAGGTATTCTATGATCCGTGTCGGTGTTACGGAGATATCGTGAACCCTTTTCCGACAATTTTGTGAACATTAGCTGCATATAATCAGGAGCTAATCCATGGAGAGATTTGTAACCTGTAGCTGCATCTTCAAATACAATCATTTCCTTTATAGTTAGCCACTCCAGGCTTTGAATCAACGGTAGAGATGATGCCTCGTAAGAGCTGTTTGTAACTATTCGTGCGGCACGGTTTTGCAGTTTTTGCAGCTTATCAAGCAGGATTTCTCCCCAACAACCCCGCACCGAGCAGCAGTTTCTGAAATGCGATTCATCTTTACTTGTGTATATGTTTTTTACAGTTTCTAATGGGAGATATTATTTAGTATATTTAAGCATGCTCGTTGCTCTAGACATTTTACCTGTAGCAAATGTTATACGTTCCCTCCAAGTAAGCACTGAATCAATCTGAACACCTAGGAACTTATTTGATCCAATGCTAACGAGGTTGTCCTCTTTTATATGGAGATTGATCTCAAAATCATAATTATAACTTAAAGTCACATACTAATCAAATTTCACAAAAAACAATAAACCTCGTTAAAATCACATACCAAATAAAAATATCTTCGTCATGTATCTTTCCATTATATATTAATCTGGATTGGGGATATCATAACATCTATCATCATTACTAAATTCAAATGAAACCATCATATAGACTGCACAACAATCAACAAAATTAGAACAACACTTTAAGGATGGAAAGCACAACCTCAAATAAAGGTGACGGTTAAGGGAAACAGTTTGCCACTTTCACTTAAAACGTGATATGAAAAGATATTGAAAAACATCACACTTATGCGAGATTCGATGAACTAATTTGAGGAGAAGAATTAAAAGGGAGGGATTTGAGGAAGTTTGAGGAGGCAGAAGAACCCTGTGTTATCCGTGTCATATTTACGTGCATGAACACGCATACTATCTAGAAGCATTGCATCAATAAGAACCACATGAAGGCAATCATTTTCTGCTACAACTCCAGCAACAGAAATCTTAATGTAAAAGTTAACATACGAAGAACAAATATTAAATACAAAACATATACGATTGAACCAAACTAATGCAATTTTATAATCATATCAATCAAGATCATTCGAAATCCTATGAGAATCGAACTTCATACGAATTATCATAATCATAATTTAAAACCGTAGGCTAACAGTCATTCAAAATCTCGAACCTAGTAAATGCACTCCCAGGTGCCAACTAAACGTAGCCCCGCTGTTTACATTTTCCAGTCTTTTCCAACCCCCTGACCTTTGTAGGACCCTCCTGGTGTATTAACTTTAAGGAAAGTGACTTTCTTTGCAAACCCGTCATCTCATGTCCTTTCTGTGTTAGTACTATTTACGTCCACTTTTCATGGCAAAATAACGTAATGCTGTACATATTTTAGTTTAATGCTTTATGACAACCTGTTTTTGTTCTTTTCGTACGTGTATAATCATTTAAAGCCTTTTCTCAAATTCCAACCACATCGTTTATTTTGACCCTCCCGTTTATTAACTTTCGGATATTTTTTCGACCCCCTTTTTATTATGACCCCCCGTTTATTTGGCACTTTAGGGTATATAATTTATTCTTTTCTTCCATTTTATGGCCAATTGAGATTGTATCTTTTAATTTGTCACAACTAGAATTAAAGCAACCTATTGTAAGGACAGCACAACAGCAAACAAAATTAGAAAAAAGTTAAAGTAAATAAGGTACAAATTCAACTAAATGTGAAGGGTAAAGAAACAATTTGCCAAGTTCAGTTATGCTCATCGATTTGAAGGATGCGACTTGAGAAATCAGTACAAAGACCTGGGTACGTTTTCTTACGAAAAAGATAAGTACTTTTACTCAATATCTTGAATTTTGATTTTAATTGTTTCTTGATCTTTGCTTCTGCCTTATTCTCTTCCTCCAGTTTATTTTCAATTGAGAGTACATCTTTTAATTTGTCACAACTAGAATTAAAGCAACCTATTGTAAGGACAGCACAACAGCAAACAAAATTAGAAAAAAGTTAAAGGAAATAAGGTACAAATTCAACTAAATGTGAAGGGTAAAGAAACAATTTGCCAAGTTCAGGTATGCTCATCGATTTGAAGGATGCGACTTGAGAAATCAGTACAAAGACCTGGGTGCATTTTCTTACGACAAAGATAAGTCATACCTTTTACTCAATATATTGAATTTTGATTGTAATTGTTTCTTGATCTTTGATTCTGCCTTATTCTCTTCCTCCAGTTTATTTTCAATTGAGAGTACATCTTTTAATTTGTCACAACTAAAATTAAAGCAACCTATTGTAAGGACAGCACAACAGCAAACAAAATTAGAAAAAAGTTAAAGGAAAGAAGGTAAAAATTCAATTAAATGTGAAGGGTAAAGAAACAATTTGCCAATTTCAGGTATGCTCATCGATTTGAAGGATGCGACTTGAGAAATCAGTACAAAGACCTGGGTGCATTTTCTTACGACAAAGATAAGTCATACCTTTTACTCAATATCTTGAATTTTGATTGTAATTGTTTCTTGATCTTTGCTTCTGCCTTATTCTTTACTTTCACTTTATTGTCAATTGAGATTATATCGTTTAATTGTCACAACTAAAATTAAAGCAACCTATTGTAAGGACAGCACAACAGCAAACAAAATTAGAAAAAAGTTAAAGGAAAGAAGGTACAAATTCAAATAAATGTGAAGGGTAAAGAAACAATTTGCCAAGTTCAGTTATGCTCATCGATTTGAAGGATGCGACTTGAGAAATCAGTACAAAGACCTGGGTACGTTTTCTTACGAAAATGACAAGTACTACCTTTCACTCAATATCTTGAAGTTTGATTTTAATTGTTTCTTGATCTTTGCTTCTGCCTAACGTTTTTGTAAAATAAACTATAATTAACATTAATGCGCTAAATAGTTTCTTGCACTCATATTAAACTGCTATTTAAGACAGTTATCAACTTATTATTACAAGACAACAACGAGTACACGGTTTATATCAGAAACAAACTTTCTGCCTTCAGCTTGGATATTTCTTAGTGTTTCGTCAGACCCAACCTTATGTGTTTCTTAACTGGTTTTTAAATCCTTTGGATTTTCAATAACGATAACAATAACAATAACAACTCAGACTAGGCAACTGTGATGCAAGAAATAAGATGCTCAGGTTTTATGATGGATGTAATTGATGCTTGTTCCATTTCGTTTGTTCCCTCCCCCAACGGAAGGCGTCTCGGCACATCACTGGCATGTGCCAATACCAGGTAGCATCGGCCTAGCAGAACAATTGGATTTACATTATAGCATGTTCTGGGAAACTGTTTCTTAGCCACGCCACCTAGGCTCTCAGAGAAGATGAGGAATGCCATTCTCATACTGAATATCACTGGAAAACGATCCATTTCAAGTAATATTCTTCTTAACGGTTCGCAACATTGCATGACCCAAATGGAAAAGCAAAGTTGTGTACTATCCATTGATCTACGAGAAAGGAAAATCAACAAAACCCGCTCCTGTTTGTTGCTAGTAACGCCAACTTCATACTTTATTTATATTTGTTTGCTTTATTTTGCCATTATGCATTTTGATTAGTTTTCCCGCGTTTATGTTACAAGAAAATATGACAGCTACGAATATTTAACCGTCTGTCGCGAGTTCAAAAATATTGTGGTTATCTCCCACTTAACCATATAGAGAAAACTGCATGCTTGCCTTACAACTCAATGGGGCCAACTTAGAAGATGCAGGGTATGAGGACGTACGATTGTTTAGAGGTATCTTCCTAAAAAGTGCGGAATCATCCGCATCAGTTTTCCAATAAATGCTGAAGTTTAAGCAGCATTAAAAGAATCATGAAGAAGTATACGTACTATTTTGGAAAAATATTGCAAAATTATCAACAAGGGCTAAGGATACAAGAAATGTTCTTGATGATTCTGTGGTGTCTCAAAAACTGTGCTTTGCTTTGCGAAATTATGGGTATAGTTTTCATTATTGTTGTGAAGGAAATGGCAATATACGAGTACACGCTACTCTAGCGGGTTATGGCTCCCTTCTCACATATATTCAGGTACTGCCGGTAAATGAGTTGCGGTTAACTTTTATTTGAATCTTCACTCGGACCAAACATCACAACAATCATGTTTGGGAAATATGAGCTACATTTCTCAGACACGAGCGGAAACATGGGTTTCAATTTTGAAACACAATTGTAAGTCCGATGAAATACAAACAGGCAATACAAACATGTCAAAAAGATACCAAAAAATAATACAATAAATTAATACTATTAATACTTACGTCGTCTATAATTGCAGAGAGCAGTATACCTTCACCACACTTTCTCAATGTGTTAAAGGCCCGATGTACGGCATATACTCTACCATTTCTCAGAATTGGAGAGCCAGATGAGCCATTCTCTGTAGCACAAGTATGATATACAAGTGATGTTTGACTATCTACTGACACAATCTTTCCATGCGAATAATGCTGCTCTAGTTCTCCTCTAGGATGTTGATATGTGACAACTTTATCGTCCACTTTTCCATCTAGTTTCTGAAATGTCATTGGCACTATATCATCTGGCAATTTGAAATTCTTCCAGCGAACCAACGTGTAATCTAACTCCTGCCAAAATTACCAAGAAAAATAATATTACAATACATGCATGGAATGCCAACAATAGCTTGAATAGGACCAAAGAAGCTATCACAATACAGTTGACAGCTACTATGTAACTGTAGCGTTAATAAGGCCCTAGGTCAAAGGGATTAGCTGCACCCTATGCCATAGTTAGCCTGTCGGTTCTCAATATGTACAGTAATTAGCACCATTACGTATCATGCATGCCTAACAGGTAACTTGAATTTATTTAGTCAGTCTTGAAAATAAACATCAGAATTCAGACGTGTTCTGTTCTGTGTCGACTCTGCCTAAGAAAACGTTACATAACTGAAAACTGAGCTCCAAAAAAACTAGCCAGAACGACCTGCTTCATTAATGAAGCGTAACTAACTAGGCATCCTGCGCCTGAAAGCCGAAAAACTCAAAAAATATATCAAGGCTGATTTGTACATTTTAAGCTGCTAGAATATGTATATTTTCAGTGAATGAAAATTTAAAAATCATTAGCTGGCACAGCTTTGAAAAAAACTGACTCAAATTAATGCACTTTCTTAGGATTTTAAAAAAGCATTAGGAAAACGGTTTTCAATGTTTTGTAAGAATGGGCCACAAATATCCCGAAAATGTGCCAGAATTTTTACTTTTGGCATTAAGAAAACCACATTTGGTTGAGCTAATGGTAACAAGAATTGACCCAGAAACACTTTTTTCGACCTCCCTCCCAGAGAAAAAAGGTGAAAAATGGACGCAAAAAAGGGGGAAATGATGCTTTTTCCTCCCAAAATAGCTTGTAATGGGTCAAAAATTACTGCGTTCCCAATGTTAAACTTTATAGGGTTCTCGAGAAAGACCAGCAATGACTTCTTTATCGTATCTCAATTGAACTCTAACTAAACCGGATCTTACAACGAAGTTTCTTAAGAATTGCATGTTGTTGGCATAGGTTGTTGGCTAGAGTCCAATAAACGATCTAAAAGGTTGCCGTCATGCCCATCACAACACCAACATTTTTAAGCGAGAAAACTGTGTTAGCCACATGTATGTTATTATTTTGGGTCAAACATTATTTATTGGGACAATATCTGCTAATTCATGCAAAATATGACAACAATTGTCCAAAATCGCAAGCTTTTATTCTGAGATAGCAGTTCTTGGTTCCATAATGGCATTTTAAATGTACCAACTAATGAATTGCTTTCTTTTCCAGGTTTAGAAAACCATTTTTGATAATGCCAAACTAAAATTTCCGGTCAAAAGATACATTTTTTAGATAAGTTTAAGCAAACTTATACCAAAATTGACCAGAAATAGCCAAAAAATGCAAATTTTCTTCAAAAAGTTTGCAACTGGATGAAAAACGTTGTATTTGCCTATTTATTTGGCAAAGTGAACTATTTTTAGTTATTCTAGGTTAAAATTTAGGTTGAATAAGAAATTTTTACTACATAATGTACACTAATTTATGCAGCGAGTAACCCAGAAAGACCATTCGTTGTCCTATAAAAGCTGTCCAAGAGTTAAACTTATTTATTCTTTTTCAGTATGGAGAATAATCGAATAATTTAGTTCAAGTTAATGGTGAATTTGGACATTATTATTGAATATTACATGCAAAGAAATGGTCCAAATTATAGTAAAATTATTAATATGGTCTCAAAATGACGCGGAAATGGTAACAGCCATTGTATTTCATCGTATTTTGTGTCTTGAAAATAGTTTTTGGAAATGGTACATTATTTTTCAATGAGTTTAGAATGAGTGAAAATTTTTGCACGCCTTAGTATTAAAGTTGAGTTGTGTGCTCAGACATGCCTTCCGTTGTACATGCAAACGGCACGAAAAAGTTTTCCTCCGTAGTCCTTTTGCTCCAAATCTTTGACCTTGAGATTTTCCATATAGCCAAGAAATCGTGGTGGATAGATTCCTTGCACTGCTCACTCCACGGCCGCAGTCCCATTCCGATTGCATTGGAAAACCCCTCTATATGCCACATGACTGCATGTACTTTTTGAGTGACGGAATTTGATAATGTCTTCTTTGTAGCTTGGCGAAAGGTATGTACCATAACAAGCCTTAACAACATTGTTGAATCGCTCAAACGTTTCGGCATATACACTGAACTCATCAGGTACAATCTCTCACAACTTCATGACATTTTTCAACAGCTTTCTGCACTTGTTTTCCTCAAATTAGCCACCGTGGAAATCTTCATTCATCACAGTACATGCCTATAGCCACACCTTAAAATCAGGTCAAACTGCAATCATGGAATCCACAAGGTTGTTTACTAGACCAAGGAGCAGGTGAAGCTCTGGTGGTGGCAGTATCATCATAATGGGAGTGGAAGTCTCTCCACTTACCATTGCAGGATGGATTACAATTCCTGAATCACAGAAACTCCAAAATAAATCTTCAACACTACCGAATGTACGTGTGTTACCTTTGAGCATCAATTGGCTTTCCGGAGCATCGCACAAACAACAAGCATGCGAAGAGCTGTGACTCTGAAGTCCAATAAGAACTTTGCAGAGTGTCAAATCGGTGGCAATTGTCTATTTGTTTTGCAAGGTGTCCAGTTTAACAGTAATCCAAAACAGCTTCAGATTGAAATAATTTTCTTGGGCATCAGGCACAAGAGCTAAAAGAGGTGCTTTCTTCACTCCTGAATCCTTGAACCTCTTCCCAAGAGACAACTTTGATTGACTTTCTAGAAGATGTAACTCAACCAGAGGCAGACAAACCTTGAGTAGGAGCGTCACTATGAGGGGGGATGTGTGAAGTGCGACACCCCCTGGTGTCAGAGGCTGTCGGCAAATTTCTAAATTATCGGCTTTTGTCGGTAAATCTAGGATTGCCGGTGGTATCAAGGAAGCATCAATATCATGCCTATTTTCCCGGTAGTATCTCAACTTCGAAAGTTATTGTGACAGTTAGTATGACATAAAAGCAAGATATAGCATAAGAAGGGTGCTTAATTTCGTAATACGTATAGTTTCTTAACATTATTGATGTTTCGCAACATAGAATATACAGTACATTCATTCTCATAAGAAAAATTTGTCAACAAGGTGCTCTGAAGTAGGGGTTCTAGGAGGTGACACCCTGTAATGTTGTAGAAGTACTCCAATTGGTAAAATCTTTTTTCGTCCATAATCGGAAACAGCAGATACACTTCTAAGTAAACAATGAAAACATAGATGGAGTTAGCAGGGGTGTAGGGGATGCGACACCCCCTCCCAAACATTTGTCTTATCTCACTTTAGCTACAGTCCCCTTGTTTGGATGTTCTGTGACAGAACTTTAAATCATAGACTAAATCATATCCATGAAAGGGCATTGCGTTTTGCGTACAAAGATTATCAAATAGATTTTGGGTCTTTTCTGGAGCAAAGGAATTTGGTATCTATCCACGTAAAGAATCTTCAGTTGCTTATGACTGAAATTTATTAAACAAGGCCTGGCTTAAGTCCTCCTTTCATGAAGGATATTTTCACTGAGCGGAATACTGGTTACAATTTAAGGCACGGTAAAGACACGCAGCTTCCAAAAGTACATACAACAACATACGGAATTGATACTATATCCTTCCTTGGAAATAGACTTTGGTCGACTTTACCAAATATAATCAAACAAGCAAGCACATTTCCTATTTTCAAAAGCTATATTAAATGTTGGAAGGGCGAGAATTGAAACTGTAGACTTTGCAAAATACATATACCACAGGTTGGGTACCTAACATGATATGTACCAATTTTTATTTTACACTTGTAATATCTTTTAATTTTTTAAGTCAGTAGGCCTTAATTGGCAGTAATTTTGCTATCTACATTTCTTTTGCCTACTATAAATAAATTGTTGATTGATTGATTGATTAATTCATTGATTGATTTTCTTACCACTCGTTAGTTTTTGCAATATTTTTGTACCATTCGGCAGATTTTGCAACAGTTTTATATCAGGTGCTAGATTTTTCGGATTGAAGTTCAATATGCGGGTTGAAAAGTCAAGATTAGCGAGTTCATTTATTTTTATCAGATTGGCTCTCAAGTTGAGAAGCAATGTTTGACCTACTTGCCGTATGGGCACTTTCGGACGTTCTAGAGGGTGTTAACTCATAAAATTTCCGCTCGCTCCGCTCGCATGTTCAAAGCCTGCTTTCTTCTATGTGAATAATAAATTTAGCTTCAAACTTACAAAATGTACAGTTTTGCACGCATTTAGAGGGAGTAGCTTCTACCCACAGCTTAGGTGGCTTCCACCTTTTGTATTGTTGCATGACATGTTTTTGGCAACGTCTGCTAAAAATGGCCAGGCCACCACTGTTCGTACCATTCGGTAGCTACAAAATGACACTTTCTATCTCCATCCCCAGGCATGATCCCTATGTGAGAATGTTGAAGCTTTGAAAAGGACATTTGCGGTCGACCATGAACGAAGAACGACTTGACAATCGATATCAATGTTTTTCAAAAATCGAGGAAAGCATAAAAAGCATATGAATCTTTCTGCTTCTCAGAGACTACTTCAAATAGGTTGCTTTCTTTTACCTTGTTAGCATTTGTCAAAATGAAGCTTCATAACGATACGTTTTTAACCTGCTTGAAAGCCGTTACAATAGATAAAAATAGGCATTTCCCTCATTTTCCAAAGCTTTAAAGGGCATCTCCACAACAAGTTTTTCTGGGGCTTTCACCCCAGCCCCCTTACACTTCTCTCCTGCATCTTCATTCTAACAACGTTCCAGCATATAACGGAATGTTACTGGATACTGGACTCATTGATGAAAGTATTCTACATCCACTCCTGGCAGTTTCTTCAATCCACTCCTTGGGAATTGCTTTGTTAGTTACCATAACCTTTTTGAGAGAAGTGCTTAGTGACCACACCCTTGATAAGTGACCACGAAATTCTGTCGGCAAATTTTTCCGTGCACCCCCC
>WIPJ01002864.1:3335-13559 GCA_018155075.1 Cassiopea andromeda | reverse complement strand
CATATACACACCTAATCTGAAAATAGCGTTTTCTTGTCATCTGAGAACCTTTGTTTTGAACATTCTTCTCCGGGCCCAACCATGGTGGGCCCTATAGCAGACTCTGGTTACGAAAGATCTAGCCCACTCTCTGCAAATTGTGCATACAGGGTTCGTGCAACAACATGCAAATTTAAGGAGTTTTGGAAATTTATTCAAGGCCTAAAATGAAATTTTTCAAGGAGCTCTGAATTAACATTCACAGCGCATGCGTAAACTCATAGGAAGCCTAAGTAACTGAAAAAAATATTTCTTGGGAATCTTTTAAAAAGTACGTAATCGAAAAAATGCCATTTTGACACCCACCCCCTATGTAACAGCTTATCACACTCAAGCTGTTACCCCCATCTTTGGTACGTAACATTCTAGCATGAGGCCCCCAACACTAGCCTATAATTGTGTGCATAATGTAACTTCATACAGTATAGCAAAAGGCAATAGCTCAAAATCGGTGAAACTAAAGAATGATTAGAGATAGTGCAAGATTCAAGCTCAATTCAAGTACTTTACATCCCCCAGCAATATTTTTGCATACCCACTCACACCCTACCGCTACCGCTACGTACGTTTTGAATCATCCCTTCGTTTATCACGAGTTTTCTTCAAACTTTCTTTTGGATGTTGATTTAAATTATGTTTGTGTTTGTTAATTGCTGTGAACAAAGCAAACAGTAAACACTCACAAATTTCAAATTTTGATCAATTTTTAAGCTAGAGTTCACATTTTCAAGGAGTTTCAAGTGCCATTGAAATGACATTTAAAATGCCAGCACTTTTCAAGGTGCTAAAGGACCTGAACGAGCCCTGTGCATAAACGATTAGTAATATTGCTCTCTTATGAAATGCTGTGTTTGCAAAAAAATCTCAAAAAGCGATTTCCAGCCATCTAAGAACTTTTATTATGAAAATCGATCTCCGGTTCCAACCATGGTGAGCCCTATAGTGGACTCTGGATATGAAAGAATGCCTGGTACACTGTTATATAAATGCTGCTTAAATAGATAAGTAAAATGGCTCTCTAACAAATGAAACATCAAAACTGTCCTCAACGTTCCAAACAACACCCAAAAAATCTCACCTTATTTGTAACAAAAATCTCAGTTTCATGGTTCTCGAAGGTTATCTCTCTTCCAGGATTGCCATCTTCAAAACCGTATTTGAGATGACACTTTCTTGCCGACGGCCTATCTTTCAAAACATGATGATTTGTTACACCCAGAGTTATTTTTTCTCTATTTTCAAGTTCATAAAGTAAAAACCAAATAGTGCCTTTTCTATGAAGTAAAGCAAAAAGATGGAATGAGAATACTTATATACAAGCATTACACAAATGTAAGAAGTATAGGTCACAAGGAAAATGCAATTAGAATTCTCAGTAAAACTTAAAGCCATTTCTCAAACAAATGTTCTTTTGATCAACTTCTAAGTTTAAAGTGCATGCTTTTTCTATTAAAGGAATCTAGCCCAAAGCCTAGTTCCAAAAATTTTCTATTCTTGGACCTCTAATGATTAAACTGAAGGACCAAAAATTCCTTACTAGCTACTTAATGTTCATAAACATGGTGAAATCTTAAGAAAAACATCAAAATTCAGAATTTTACTGTAAATTTTGGCTAGAAATCAAAACCAAAAATACAAAGAAGGTAGGAAAGAAGTTTATAAATGCAAAAGTATATGATCAATAAAGAAGCACGTAATAGAGCGAGGGAAAGAGAGCATAGGCAGAAACTACGTAATGAAACACTCGACACAAGCATAGCAAACAACCTTTCTGAGGTTTCCTTCCAATTGGATCCATCTGGCTTCTTAATTATTGATAGCTTGTAGCTACAAAAATATTCAAATTGAACATTTCTTTAGGGTAAATCCATTTTAATTGCTTCAAAAAGTGGATTAAAAAAATAAATGATTCTTCAGACTTCAAGCTTTTCAAAAAGGTATGATTTCACTTTTCAACACATGTTTTTATCTGAAATATCAATAATCAATTCCTAGCTTATTTTCCGCGCTGATTTCAAATCTGCATTTTTCTCTAGCATGTCAAGTTTTTGATATACAGATAGGGCCGTGGCTAGAGATGGAAGGGTGGGGGGTGTTGCTATTAATTTTGCCGACAGAAGGGCGTGGTTTTGGGTGTGGCTTTTGCTTTCTTCCTTGAAGAGAAAAAAGATTTGGCCTATTGATTGCAGTTTATAATGTTAAAAAAGGATGGCTGGATGACTAGTTTACTTTAACAAAGGTCGTAGAACTCGTAAACATCCAAACCATTATGGATACTGGTGAACAGTGGTATTGCAGTGCAGCTGGGGCTTTAAGGAATAAAATCCTAATGGGGCTGCTTTAGCCCTTCAATTTCTTAGTTTACATAAGTTGCACCCTTATTGAGCCACCTTTTTGATTCTTTGATGCTTGAATCTAACAACCATATGTATAGAACAGTTTCTTTCTGATTTGGATCGATCTAATCGTTAAGTTGTCTATTGTAGACAGCTTCCTTATGTAAATTTTTATATTCAATATTCCTTAATGCAATTAAAAAGCCCTTCAAGCCATACAAAAGCAAATTTTTCTGCATCAAAGATGGTAACAGTTACTTTCATACTCCTTTTTGGGCACCTATACCTATAGCTTCGATGCTGTTAGGAATTACACTTCAAACTCAATTACCACCCGATATGCCACTGTATATAAAATTAGCTGGTAAAGATATGTATTTTTATTCGCAAAAAAATCATTATAGTTTAACTTTCCGACTTTTTAACACAGCCCAGCTTTCAGCTATTTTATCTAAGTTAGCATTATCGGTTAAGTCCTTTTCACAAGACAACATCATTAATGCTTCGAGTCTTTTTTCCGCCATCGTGGTTCGCAGATGGGTTTTAATAAGCTTGAGTCTGCAAAAAATTCTCTCGTCTTTTGCAACTGTGACAGGTGCCGTTAGTAGCAATCTATATGCTCTGTTTTTTAATGGAAATGTTCCTTTCATTTCCTCTGAGAAGATAGCAGCTTCTGCAAGCGATTTGAAATTTTTCCTTGTCATCTCAGAATATCTAAGAACATTTTCCATCTCAGAAATAAACGCAAAAGAATCCATTGACATTTTGTCTGCAAAAAGCTTAACCAGTTGATGAACGTCTTCAAATGACGGATTTTTCAAAGGAGGTTGTAGAACTGCAGCAAGTGGCTTTACAATTTGGAGACAGAGGGATAAATTCTCGCCAAACTCTACAATTTGCAAGTCTAGGACTGCCTTAAACTCTTTCCTGTAAAATGTGCAAATATCGAAGCTATGCTCGCTTTCAGGACTTTCATCGAGCCACCTTGGCTTTCTTCGTAGTCTGTGCTTCCTTTTGAATTCTTCGTTGGCATTCCCACCTACTCTCGACGTGAACTGAATTCCAGCCAGAGTCTCTTTTCTGAAATTTGCCGACAACACCCTAATTCTTAGTAAATTTGCCGACAAGCTCGACGCCTGGGGGGTGTTACACCCCCACACCCCCCTGTAGCCATGGCCCTGGATACAGAAGGCCAAAACCTTCACGAAAACCAAATAAAGTTCTACAATCTGCATGAAACTGATGCAGCTAATATTGCGCAAACTGTTTTTGTCCGTGTTAAATAATATTTTGCCAGTGGATGAGCTGCAACAAATAGAGAATTTACCAACATAATTTGATGTCTTCCTTTTACAACTTGTTTTGATTGAGAAGCTATGCATTGCTTGCATGAGTGGTTGAGTGCAAACTTTCAGAGAAACAACAAAGCCCTTGATCACTATGATAGTACCAACTATCTCACTAAAAGCTAGAAAGAAATTAGGTGCTCAATGCTAATAAAAATCAACTTCTTTCAGTCCCAATAATGAGCAATATGAAATTTCCCATAAGTCAAAAAAAAAATACAATGGAAGTTAAGTATTAAATATGTTGAAACGAAAGCATGATTGCAGATCACTTCTGGATGCTATATCGTGATAACCCCGACAAGATATTCTTGTGAAAATCACATGGTTGACGAATCTAGATCAAATAAATATAACATTATAGTGTTTGGAATATTTCTAAGGACAAACATGAATTTTGCTACTAGATTTGAGTTATGAAAATGAGATTTCCAGAATTCTTTTTGCAGTATGGACTGTTGCATAAGTAACTTTATTGAAAAGAAAATGGATGAAGTTCAAAATGAAATTACCAAATAAGCAGAATATTCTGCTATAGCATAAGGTAGAAAAACATCAAATATAGTCTTGTACCTATAGCAGCGTTTTATTTTAGCCACCAAAAAGACATGTAAATCAAACAGCTTAATGGCTTGCGATACTAATTTCGACTTGGTGCCTCACATTTGTTTGCTTTCGGTGAAATAAGGGGTCATATGTATTTCAAAAATGTGACGTCTAAGAGAAAAACTAATTAAGTATCTGAAGTCAAAGCGTAAAAAAGTGAAACTTTGTCGACCAGTGTTTTCCTTCTTTTGCTTTATTTTTCATTGCACTCTCCTTATTTTGCAGAGCACAACAGTTTCAACTGGAAAATATAAAGAGCAATAATTTGTCAAGTTAATATACTGCCTTCTTGCGCGAAGAAATAGAAATGTCGCATATGTTTCAACCGATGTCGAAGCCCACGATGATCTAGGCCAAGGGCCTGTAAATGAACTGGAGAATGAGACATGCAAATCGGCTTCGGAAAGAAAAATGAAGGTATTTGGTTTTACACCTGAAACTCTAACAGAAAATAAAATTCAGCCATCTAAATCAGAGTTAGGCTGCTTCTTTTTTGTACAGTTGACTGCAATGCAAAGTCTTGTTTGCAAGTTGCTCTGTCCTCAATGTAAACAGAGTGGGCTGAACTTTGATGTCTTGAAACAAGGCACACAAGGTTTTGCTGTAAAATGTCATCTTACTTGCCCCACTTGTGAGGATTATAAGCGCGAACAATTCATGTGTAGTAGACTGGGGAATTCCGAATCCACTAGAGTCTCTTTTGAGATCAATACCCTGGCAACACTTGCTTTTCGTGGAATTGGATGTGGCTATTCTGCAACCAAAGAATGGTGCAACACCATGAATATGCCATGTGACATCAGCTACAACTTGTACAGCAAACATCACCAAAGAATTACTGAAGCAAGTGCTGCTACTTTTAAGGATATTGTTGTAAAATCCAGGGAGACAATTGCAGAAGCCTATAGTGCAGTAGGAGTTGTTCCAGATGAGAATGGGATACTCAATATTGAGGTATCCTTTGATGGTTCTTGGCAAAGAAGAGGCCATTCATCACATAATGGCATGGCATGTGTCATTGATTTATTGACTGGCTTGCCTATTGATTATGAGGTTTTGTCAAACTTTTGCATCAAATGTCAAACCAGAAATGACAACCCTCCAGCTCAAGCAGAGTATGATGAATGGAAACAAAAACACAGCCCAAATTGCCCAAAAAACTTCAATGGTACTGCCAATGCCATGGAAGTTGAGTGTGCTTTACGCATATGGAAAAGATCTGTTGAAGATCACAAGATTCGCTATACCAGTATGTTGTGTGATGGTGATAGCAAATCCTTTGCTGCCATTTGTGAAGCAAAGGTTTATGGGGAAGTTGAAGTCACCAAAGAGGATTGTGTTAATCACATCTCTAAGCGTATGGGTACAGCTCTCAGAAGGCTCTCTGTAGAAGCCAAGGCACAAGGTTCTTCAATTAATGGCAAAGGCAAATTAACAAATGCAAAAATCATGAAAATCCAAAACTATTATGGACGTGCAATTAAAGAATATTCTAATGATGTTGATTTGTTGAAGAGAATATTTGCAATTTTGTTCCACCTTTCTTCAACAGATCAGAATCCAAAGCATCAACATTGTCCAACAGGATCAAATTCTTGGTGTTTTTGGCAAAAGGCACTGGCAAATTCTGTTGATCCTGGTCCTCATAAAGATCATGAAACTGTGCCAACTGACATTGGCAAGCGGATGGTTCCAATATTTCAAAGACTATCTGAAGAGAGTTTACTGCAAAGATGCTCAAGACATGGGACTCAGAACCCAAATGAGATCCTTCATAATTTAATTTGGAGGTTGTGTCCTAAGATTGACTTTGTAGGACGCAAAACAGTTGAGACAGCAGTGCTATTGTCTTTGTGCCAATTTTCGATGGGTACAACTTTCACAGAATCTTTGTTGAAGGTATTGGGCATCATACCTGGTGAGTTTTTGAAGGAAGGAGCAAGAAAGAAAAGCCTTAAAAGGCTTTCTAAAGCTGAAGTAGCAAGTTCTCAAGCTGCCAGAAAAAGGAGAAGGCAACTAAAGTACAAAACATCATCACAAGAGCAGAAATCAACATTATCTGAAGGAGAAATGTATAGTGCTGGTGCATTCAATGACTAATTGTTCAAAACAAGAAAGACCAAAATGCCTAATAATAACTTAAAAGTACAACCTCTGCCTCTGATTTTATGCAGAATATATGAAAACTCAATTTTGAACAAGTTTTGATATACTTTTTTTGTCCACAAAGTTTAAAGCTCATTTTCTCAGCTTTTGATTTTCACTGCTGTTATTGCATTTGTGGAGTGCTCCATTTCTTCATCTTTGACAGAACTACATAAATCTATATATCATTTTGAAGCTTATGGACTGCTATGTGCACAAAAGGCCATCATTTTTTCATATCAGAAGGCATTTTAGACACAAAGGCTTGCAAAAAATAGTTAATGGAGGAAAAATATTTGTATTTGTTTGTATGATTCATAAAATTCGTCTCATGTAGAATATCTGATTTTAAACTACTTTTGTGCACAGAAAACATGTCAAGGATCAATTTGATATGCAGCATGACTGCATATTTACAATATTATAAAAATGGGGCACTCCACAATCACACCGGGTACAAGACAGGAAATTGTTGGTTGCCATGGTAACAAATTTCCATATCAACATTTTAGCAATAGATTTGGACTCCGCACCTAAAACTACATATAGTGTGTAATTTTGAAGAACTTTGGTTTAAAAGTACTGCATTTTGCATTTTCGAGGAGTGACCTAACTTAACGTTTAGATCCAGGCCCAAAATACAGTGATTTGATAGGAACTATGTCCATATTCAATTGCCTATATTTCGGTCATTATTTCGTAAATCGAGCTGAAATTTGTCACTAATAGCTATTTCACGCAGCTTTTTCAGAATTTAAGGCCAAAATTGAAACATTCTAAAAATAGAATATTCATGACGTCACACTCCGGTACTCTATTATATGAAGCACATCTCTCAGGCCCGTATCCACTGGCCCGGATATTTGCGGATACGTAGGAAAATTTATCTTTTGGGTAGCGTATTAATGGAAACACCAAGCATAGTCAGACATTGTTCTATCATTTTACGCCTATTTCCACTGGCCCAGTTAAGCAAAACATCTCCAGATATTTCACACTGAAGTGAGAAATATTACGTCAATGAAATATCAACGAGGGTGCTCCCGCAAGTTCTTTGCTGTAAATGCTTAACTCAGCAACATTTCAGGAGGAAAAGCGAAAAGTGGAGGTGAACCTTCTTTTGTTTTTTGTGGCCCTTTTGAAAAATTTCCCCACAAGTTCCAATTCCTTAAAAAATGCTATGTCCGATTAGTATGTAGCACAATTCCCTATCCATGTACGTCTCTAATAAATGCTTCCGTCATGAAACCGTAATTTTTGCAAAGATGGCGGAGCCCTTATTGAACATGGGTAAGTTATGCGATGTTAGTCACATTATACGGGTTGATTTTTCCATAATATTAACAGGCGTAATGAATAGAGTAATATGAGAGGGTAGTTTTGGATTGTTAAAATCCGCTCCAAAATCCCCTCAACCCCGGCAAGATCTTCCAGTCCTGAAGTACGACGAGTGATGAAGTAATATGTAATTTAGTTTTCTGCCATGAACATTGGTTAACAATTATTCACTATCCAACCATAGTGCATTTCAAGCACATAGGCCAAGGATCTTTAGCGAAGATCTTCGAATCTAAGACTTAGGTAAAGCGTAGGAAATGGAATCTTGGATTAACAGACTCTAAAATTGACAAAAACATTACACACATACCTTTCTACGTAGCATACAGCTTTATTTTCTGTCGTGTTTTTACATATTTTGATCTCTGATCTAGTGTTCTCAGTCATATAAGTATACTAGGAAGAAAGCAGTGATCGCGCATGGCTATATAGGCGACTCTGTCACGTGACTGACACATCAATAATGGCTTATAATGACTGGTAAAAAGCCGAAGTACAACGCGGAATTAGGAATTCCTAGAAAACATGTAGTTTCCTGAGAACTTTGTGACATTTATAGATCACATGTATAGCATTAGGGCACGTGATTTTCGTATGAATTTCATTTGTCTCTAGTAGGCACTTTAGACTGTCATGTATAAGTTTCACGTGCTTTTTCTAGCAGGTACTTGAGGGATAGGATTAGAGGGCAGTCGGCGTGTTCGATTGGATGAAGTAGAGAAATATTATTCGTTTGAAATTAGTACAAAAAAGTTATAGCAAATTTTACATTGGCTGCTCTATTTTATGCTCATCTGCTCCAGTTACTACCCCATTTTATTTGCATGGTCATTGAGCCTTCTACGCTTATTTTTGTACGAAATATGCTTTTAGAAATTACGCATTTGCTCAACATTGCTAGGCTGTATTTGATAGGAATAGATATTAGCGTCATAATCCGCTTTGTTATGTTGTCAATGGAAATAATCCCAAGAACAATTGGACTGCGTAGTTACAAGGGTGATTTCTATGAGGGCTCAGGGGGCGGAACCACCTTGTTAGACTTTCTACTCATTTTGGGGGGCTTAGTCCTCCTAGAATTCTTGCATTGGCTTAGCTTTTCAGAGTTTATTGGCATTGCTTCCAAAGTGCTATGATCAATTATGCAATACGATATGGTTATTGACGCATCTCTTATTGTTGATTATACTATATCAGTATATGGGAAATAGATCTTTGCACGTCCGGCACAAGAAAGAATTTCATATCTTGGCTTCGTGCATATTCCTAATTCGCTCCCCACTATTTCTCCTTGTCTCATCAACTTAACTAACTTAATTAACTCTAAAAACCAACCTTCTAAAAAGTCTCTATCAATCGAACTGAAATCTATCTTTTTTAATTAAGGTGTTCGAATTAACGCCACATTTATGATTAGAATCGTTCACGACAGTATCTAACTGCCTACTCTCAACTCAACTCCACTCTAACTGAACTTACAATTGTACCCCTTCTATACCCTACGATCTCTATTTTAATCGATTACATAAAAATCAATATCAATATACGGCAACAACTAGAATACCTATGATGTACTCCCTGTTTCCCCCGTCCCCAAGCAAATAAACAAAGCATCTGCTGGAGAGTTAATCCTATGGTTGCTAGGTGCTATTATCTAAGATTAATAGGATTATTGCCTACTTCCTAGCTACGCCAGTCGACTAATTTCGAGGGGCAAAGCACTACCAAAAAAGTGTACGAGATTATTAATCTCATGGGATTATTTTGTGATTGAAATATAATGTCAAGATTAGTTTGAGATTATGTTGGGATTATTTTCATTTTGTCACTGTTGTGAACATAAAGTATAGATAGTCATGCATCTTAATTATTTCGACAACAAAAATTTGGATTTTGAAAAAAGCTGTGCAATCCCCAACCTGTCTCTCATTCATTCATCCTCATTGTTAAAATGAATCATTCTCATTCAGCCTAAAAATTTTAATGAAACTGGTTTGCTAACAGTTGATTTGACATATCCTCACAGGGGCGGATACAGACGGTTGCAACCGTTGCAGCTGCAACCGTCAGATTTCCAGCGATGCAAACCTCGCTGAAATCTTCAGTTTCTTGAAACACCGTAGTTCTTTATTGGTTGAGTAAAGGTTCCTCTTTTTCACAGTTCTCAAAAAAAAGGGGAAAAGACAGTTGGCGACTCTGTTCTAAATGGCCCCTTGGCCATTATCCGGAGTCCCTCATACTACTGCACGACGCGAACTTCGTCATCTGTGAGCTAAGGGGCTGTTCAATAATTACGTCACGCTAAATTTGGGTTTTTAGAACCACCCATCCCCCCTCGTCGCGCTCCGTCACGGTTTCATGTGAGATCCCCTTGCGTGACATCACTCTAGGCAGAGACACCCCCCCCCCTCTTA